>SJOL01006357.1:166661-191564 GCA_004794785.1 Opisthorchis felineus | reverse complement strand
AAATAATAATAAATCGTTGCAGAAGACCGATATGTTGAATGAGATTTTTACAAGTTAGATCGGTCTGATTAAAACGTTTTAATTGAAATAAGTTGCAAAAGTTATAAACTTCATTTTAAAGTATTTCCATGCAACACACAAGACCGCCGTCCGATTATTCGATAACTTAATGGCCAAAGGCAGCGCACATCGTATAAGGAAACAATGGAAAAAAGTGTAACTCTCATAAATTTTGCCTCCAGGCAAAAATTATGAACAGTTCCATTTGCATTGATGGTCCTTTTCCTTTTTTCAGGGAAATGAGAACTGACCTTAAAATCTCTCATTACACTTCAACCATGTTTCTCCAAATGCTGTAACTTTTATCATGAATTTCTTCATTTCTGCTTGTGTTCACAAAAAACAATTCACTCCAGGAAATTTAGGTCTCTAGTATGTTGCTATTTTTCCGAATTCAAGTCCCTGGTTTGCTCTGCTGAGTTTTATTCTGGTGCCCACACAACTGTGTATCAGAAAGCAAACGATTATTTGTGCGAGTATTAGCTAGAAGAACGATATATTTCCCGTAAGCCTCAAGTTGAGCAGAACTTTGTCTGAGTAGAGTGAGCAAGCGCATAACATGTTTACCGACTTCCTAATGACCTCGAGAGCAATTTCTGAGCAACTTCGGAGGATGTTTTAAGATCTCAGAATGAGTGTGGTGTTGGCATTTCACTGTGCAATCACCACCTTTGAGGTTTCCAAATTCATTGCCAAAGCTATCGTTATTGGGAGTTTTGTACTCATGTGACTTAACGTACAGTTTCGGGAAAATCAACTTATCAAATATGTTATCCTACTATCAGTAGACTTAAAAGTCATACAAGGACGGGCACAATAAAGTCGGTGAAATTTCCTCTTGGCTTGTTCGATGTCACGTGAAAACTAAATATGATAAATGCTGAAATATAAGGCACCAAAGCTGCAGCATTGAAAAACACGAGACAGTAACACTTAGGAATGCCAGCAACTCATGATCTCCACTGCATCTCTTAAAGTATACTTCTGATTTGTTACAAACTTTTGGTTTGGCAGGTTTGCATAAACATGTAATTACAAGTTAGCATGAGGCTATTAAGGCAAAAAATCAACGTTTTTTGTCCCTCGATTTGACCCGAGGATAAATGCGGTCTCTAGAGGACAACTTTTGAGAAAATGAGGCACATTTTATCGAAGACTTTCTGAGTTATTTTTGTCCACATGGCCAAATTGTTTGGTGCTTCTACTTTGCATAAATTAATGAATTCAACCTAAGCAAAATTGTTTCAATTATTTTTAGTAGCAGCGATTGACCCCTACCGCCCTGTGGTTTTATTTCCGACATGGCTTCGTAGGTCCTTTGCACACATTTTACCTACATGGCGTAAACATGTCCTCAGCGTCTGGCGACTGATTTCCTCAATAGTCTTTACGCGGCTTTGCGGCGATGGCGTATATTATATTCCAAAAGTGTCTTCAGTATTTTTCACACCAATTACATGTATCAGCAACCAGTGGTGCTCAAATATGGGGAATTCCCTCCCCGAGTTAATGCACCAACTGCCAAAATCTTTTCCACGGACGGGCATGTTAGTGGCACCGGGATCAGTGGTCTCGTGAAATCATCGCATTCTTCCAGAGCTGTCTTATCTAAATAATCAAATATGTTTTACTGCAGGGGGACACATGCTTCCAGGTCAGTTATAAGGACGAACCACATGTTTCTTTCGGCGACCGCAATATCACCTTTATGAACACATATTTTGCTGTAAGTTTTGGCATTGGTGCATCACAAACTTGCAATAAGGATCGTACATGCAAAGTTAACTAAATGAGCGCAACAGTTAGACAGACACTGAGAGAAAAATGGTTTACTACGTTATTTTCCCTTAGGGTTATGCTGAGTAGCACAAGGGTTTCTACTGACAAGAGCGCTGACAGAAAACAACATATTAAAACATCCGCCGTATGAGAGCGCTTTTATGAATTAAGTTATTTGCCTTGAGGCTCAGTAGTTTCGTCACAAATGTTCACTGAAGGCACATGCCCTTACTGATAAAGGATATACGTTGTCGCAAAAACACCAGGTCTTGCCTGCATTATTACTCGGAATTTGACGACTGATTTTATTGTCAAACCGACGTAAGCCACTTTGTCTCGATAATTAATTTCAGACAGCAACTTTGTTCTTGGTAACGCTCAAGTTCGTGACCACCCGATTGTCTACTGCTCGGACGGTCTGATTGATTTGACTGGATTCAGCCGTTCGCAGATAATGTCCCGCTGTTGTTCATGCAGTTTTCTTTGGGGAGAGCGGACCACAGAGGAAGCCAAACAACTGATCATGGACGCCTTACATAACAAACGAGAACTACAGATAAAAGTCTATTTTCATAAACAAACTGGTAAGTATGCCTTGGTAGTTTATTTAGCCAGTCTATATTTTGATACAAATGTTTAGGCGGAACCAATATTGTGTTGAAATTCCTTAAGTATTATCGGGTAGACTTCTGAATGACTGCTGAACTCTGTTTCACTGCAGCTGTTTCTCGTTAACTCAAAGTGACAGTACACAATAGGCAGGATTAAATGAGACTCATCGGTTGATTCGCCACCGAAAAATGTCGATGACTTGCGAGCCTCTGGCAGATGCGGTGTGAACGCTTTCTATTCCGCCTTATGTCACCTTCGAAACCATCATAAAATGCCGAAGGAAACTCAGGGAATCTCTGACGCACGCATAAGCTTCGATTCAGCCGACATTCAGCCGACACTTGCGTCAGCAAGTGAAAGAACATATATGAGACAGGCTATCACGTGTCACTCGCCAAATATCGCTTTCATGATAAACAGAGAACCTGACAGGTTGACACTACATGTTTTGGTGAACATTAGAACGCCAAGAAAGTCATTTACAATCTTCGCCCTCGTTTGAGGTTAGACAACTCTGTTATATATTCAAAATTTTGTGATTGTTTCTGGCGTTATTTCATATGTCTCCTAGCAACCGTATGTTAATTGACGAAAGGGTTCACAGTTGGTCAAGTAGCCGATTGACCCGAAAAATATGAGTGGTGTGCTAGAACACTTATGATCTCAGACCATTTGCAAAAGCTACATTAGCTTGTTAACTAAATAGTATGATGTACCTTAGGGCTCGTTCACATCTTAAATATTAACAGCTAGTATTTGCATTAACTTTTCCTCTATATGGATCACGGGATTTTCAGTGACTTGAGCACTTTGAGCAAAAAAAAATCAACCGAATTGTGGCGCATAATTTTGAGCGTGAGTATGAATTTGATCATTTACCCTATCCGAAAGTTCTGCGGCCTTTACACGCCACGCAGACTGTATTAATACCACGAGGTCTGGAACATAACCCACCACATCCATTATATACCCCAGTCGATTGTTTCTACTCCTGATATTTCGCGCTCTCCTGTCGCACCACCGATACGTTGTCGGTACATTTTAAGCCAAGTCAGTACATTTTATACCAAAGCACAGCATTCCCTGACGTGAAGGCGGTATTAATCTATCCCGCGTGCATGTTTTCAAAATGCTGCTAAACAGGACGAATGAGGATTGAGTGCACCAGCTGCATACCGGCAACGAAAGCCGGTCGAATACAACTCATTTTGTAGCAAACGGGTGCTCACCAAAATTGGTGTGACTGCGTGTGTCTTCTAGATGCAGGCTGTATCTGATTGACTGTGCATTCAAGTTACACCAGTCTAAATCAGCGAAGGGGCTACATTTTCCGGCTCATTCCGAGTCATCATGGAGCATCGATCTTTCATGTAACTGATGGACGTAAAGCTGGAATGAAGTGGTAATCATTAGGAGCATTACCTTCAACTAAACCGTGGCAGGTAAACTACTGGTCACGCAATTTTCAGCAGAAAATTGCTCACGCATGTGAGCATGAGATCACAGAAACACAGTAGTTAGATTATGAGATGGTATAAATTTAACTAACCCCCCAGACTTCCGTCGACACAAATGGAAGACAGCACTTACCAATATACCTAGAAAGATGAGACTATCCCATTACCTCGCTAAAAAGACCAGTAGGATATATATATATATATATATATATATATATAGTTATCCAGAAACGCAAATGCCTGACTCAAAATCTCACGGTAGTCTGGACTGCAAAGATCAACTGAAGCAAATTCCAGTTTTTTTATGTTTTTTGTAAAACGCGGGTCTTGTGTTTCATTGTTCATAGTTTCATACCAGACAAACACGAAACAGCTGAGAGCTCTTAGCAAAGGACTTTATTGCTGTAGGTTTTTATCAGCTAGAAAAACCGTGGACTTTATAGAGGACACACATGCGTGTTAACGTTATAGTTAAGCAGGGATAGTTAGAATGCCCAAGGACTTGAGGACCATGAATTCCGAGATCGCACTCTTAGACTACTCGAGATTTCAGCTTTAATTCGCTTCACTCCCACATTCTGTTCAGTGCCTGTCAAAATTTACAAAATTTCCCCTCGTATATATTTACTTAAAGCCTCTAAGTTATAAAAAGTTTGGATTTCTTTTTTCCTCATGAATCACCTGGCACAGCTTGTACCCTACACATGTTCTCCTAACCAAGGTGTGGTAGGTTACATCTGGAATAAATTACACCGGATTCACAGGTTTAAGTTTTACAACGTTCGTTCCCACACTAAGATGCAGCTGTTACCCTAGACCAGCCCATTACAACAACACATCTGGATCCGTTGTATTGGAAGTTTGAAAAGAACCACTATCAATATCAGTGATAGATTTATTTTTTTAAGGAGATTTCCTGGGAAAGACGAACAGTACATTTCGGAAGATAAACTTGCTGATGTTCTTTTGACAATGGAAAACGAACTTTTCCTTAAGTAAACTTGAATACACAAGACGCCCGTGCAGGTTGGCACAATACTCCGGACTTATTTTGTAATCTGGCAGGTATCAAAGACTGCGAGAAAAAAATTAATTTAAAAAGGAAAACACCACCGGAATAAAGGTGTCTACAGTAAACTATACAATATCTGTGAAACCTAGATCTGGTTTTGGTTTGCAAATAACAGTGTTCTCATCAAATTGGAGGACTCCGTTTTTACAGTACTGAACACGAAATTACGTGCCGCCACCGGATCGATGAAGTGCTTGTTCTGTCGAACGCGTTGAATGAGACACCTAAATAAATCCAAAACCTAGTGGGGTCCGTCGTGGTGCTCATTTTAATTGTCGACAGTCAGTCTGCTCCAGTTTTCATTAGGTGATGGGCATTTTTGAAGCGACCCTAGTTGTATCTCATTTCCCAACAGTTCAAAAATACCTACGACCGCGATTAGTGCCTACAATTCCACTAATGTACCAATTACATCATTTGCATTGGTCTACCAGTTCCTAACTCATTGAAATTCAATTGATTTCCTCCAGACTCAGATTGCCATTTATTAATTACGATCCGTTGGGAATAATAGTGTAAACCTATATGCGCGTCGTACAGCATGCTGAAAGCATGCAAAAAGCTATTCCGGCCAAAAAAATAATGATATTTTATGCAAACAAAATCCGTACATAGATAGTGCGCAGATGCAGGTTTATTCTGAAAGGCAAGTTTTCCGTTTTAATTTTACCAGTGGTGACAAATAGCCATTTGGAGAACATTCTAAAGTTACTGGATATCGCACGTCCAATCTCTGTCGTAATTCTATCAGAGCGGAACACTGGCGTGTGATCACATCCAAATAAGTGGCGGACAAATTGCAAACGGACTGACTGAATAAAGGTCGGGATTCATTAAATTGTATCGTTGAGCTAACTTCGGGATATATAGAACCAAAACTGGAGAAAAGATCTAGCAAAATGAAGAAATGACGGCTGGATTCTTCACGTAATAGTTTGGAGGACGTATATAAATAACACTAGGAGCATCCAGCGAGTTTGAGAACAATTTCATTCTGTTCTTTGGTTATTTTCAGTTGCACCAGCAGTTAAATTTTGCAAATAACTGCAGTTGGGCCACAAAAATGAGAAAAATTACAGTGATTTACTGGTAAAAGCTTATGATGATTGGACATGCGTCCTGCATATTCACAGGAAATGAAAAAAAAAATCCATTAGTTAAGTTCACCACTACATTTGTGTTGTACGTTGTGGAGCAACTCTCTTTCAATACCTGATGGAAGTCGTGTGCCAGAGGATTACTTTCTGACTCGGATAAATTACGTTTTTCAGTTATACTGGACATTTTGGATGATGATTGGATTTTCGAAGTGAGAACACGACCCTACCATCCACTAGCGTCACGTACAGTCAAACATCATTCTACGTTATCCATTTATTCGATTGGCCCGCCAATCGAAAACTTCCGGACGATTATGGAGCAAAGGTTTTCCTAACCATCGTTTGCGCTACCGAGGAATCAATGGCGAACGAAGTGGAAGAATGGAGAGAGTCATGTAGTAAATACCTACTAAATTCAGGGTAATAAGTTTCAGTTATCAAATAAAGAGGTGTTTCAACTTCCCGATTGTTACAAAGTGGCACAATTCTGCTCATATTTTCTCGTTAGGTAGAATGACATATAAACACCGTTTTTTGTAAATAAACAACTTATGGACTCTGAAGTTGATTAAGTCAGTCCGTATATACAGGCTGCAGTAAATTATTTTGGAGAAATGATATGAGAAGAGGCTTAAGAGGTTACAAAACCGATGGAGTTGGATCAACTAGGGTCTACTAGTGAAAAGTTCGCATACACAGGATTCTGGGCTATGAATTGGGTTTTCATCATCCTAGTAATTACTAACGTCGCGCCTCATCTCGTATTGGCGGTATTATGATCAAGCGTAAGTTATACAGCAAAACGTTTACGTTCGTTTACGATACAGTAAGTTAGATTGAGATCAATGCACACTAAACAACTAACGGACAAAACATTACACACATGTAGCCCCAAATATGATTTCAAATGCGTTTTTTCCGGAAAAGCTTCCCTGGATCGAATATTTACTTTACCTATGTGAATTTTACATCTTGAGATATGTCAAACATGGATTTTGTAAAAGTATGTTTCCTGGCGAATACCCGGTAGAAAGTAGTGACTAGTATCGAACTCCTGATTTGTATATGGCCTAGCTAGGTACAACACGACGGTTACCATCGTTGGCCTGCTGCTATTTGCGGTTTGTTGTCAAACTTTAAGGGCACAATGGCAAATTATATAATGTTGGCCGCAGAATGTCCCTAATACTAAGATAGTGGATCAATGTACAACAAAAATTCCAAGATAAGACTCCTGAAGATGGATCACTCCTTCGGTGAGTCCACAACAAACGATCATAACTTGCTCTTCTAAGACTCCGTACATGTGGAGAGGCCACCGACTTACTTCCCGAGAAGAGACCTCAGATGACCGTATAAAAAATCGGGTAAAATATGTAAAGGGTCACATAAGATGGCACAGACTTGTTCAAAACCTGCGAGCACTCAGCGAGCATTGCTTTGAAGTTCAAAAAGAGAAAAATAACAGCCTGAAAAATGCCTAACTTTTACACACGGCAACGGGAATGTCAAGCTTTACAACCTCTTCCAAGCACAACTTTGTCTATGTCATTCATCTATTCTTTGCCTGCCTCCGGTTATTACGCTGCTTCAATAAAAGGTAATTTACCGAAAGATATGTATAAAGCAGACGGAGCTAGGAAAAAAGTCGCTGGCCTACGAAATATAGTTACGTTCCTGGGAGTCTCCGAGTTTGTCATTGCTTGGTCGAAAACTACATAAAATACTGCTCCAGCAGCAGTGATTATGCGTTGCGCCTTAAAATACCGCAATAACTTTTCCTGATCCTCTAACGGAGACAAATACTAGGATAACAGCTATTTATTCAATATAATTTTAGGTTTTCCTCGGAGACATTTCAGATTACTTGTATATAACTGAGAGTAAATGCAAAAGGCTGATGAGACTGAACCGAAAACCAAGATAGAGGCAGGCGACATCCGAAGAAATGGCGTATGAATCTGATGTTGCTGATCTATTAACGGAGAATTTTGCTTAAGGGCAATGGACATATCGTCCTCTGACGACAAGATGAATTTGGCGTGAGTTTTATTCAACTGCGTAGAAAGACATACTCAAACAAACTACTCACTGGAAGTGTACTCCCGTTATTTCTCACTTGATTTTGCCGTTCACTAGGCTGGTTAACTGATGTTTGATCAGAACTATTGCCCCAAAATTGCATTAACCACTTAAATATGCAGAATCAGTGGTGTTTTGGGGTTATCTGCTACGTTTTTGAAAAAACCCTATTTCAGATTATTGCTGGTATATGCAAACACCAGTCGTCTGGTCTCTCATCGGAATAGGAATCTTAAACATTAGCTCTGTTCATATCGCTTGATGTCAACTGTAATTTTCAAGGTGTCAAGTATTCTCTTTTTACGTGAAATACGAAGGCCGCACTACATAATATCCTTCTGAACGGCCAAGTTTACTCGGTTTCAACAACACAAACTAAATCACGTAAATTTCTACCAGTTGTCGCAATATTCCACTTTTGTCTCAATCGAGTGAAAAACCCTAGGTTTTCTTGTGTGATATGTGTTTATCTATGTCTGTTTATCCTTCTGCATGCAAATAAAAGGTGTTTATCACCCAGGCAAACCTGTGAGATGTTTGCATGTTCACACACACAATTTATTTGATTTGAAAACAAAAGACGAAAGTAGAAACCTCATTTGCTCTAGGAGAAGCATACTACTCATGTGTTTGCAGAAATTTTTCTCACAAACCACACACGGTTTCTTCATTTTTTGAGCCCATCATGAAAGCGTAATCCCAGAGATTCTGTCAGCCTTATATTCTACCTAAACGCCAACTGGACGTATTTCGCAAAGTACGCCTTTATGAGGAATTCAACTGAATCCCGTTGTGTTATAAATATCAGGTGTTCCGTGAGGATGAGAAAAATTCGAGATAATTACCTTACCTTTTCGGAAGCAGTCGTAATGTCTTGGTTTATAGCTTGTTACAAAGCTTACTCTTTGTGGAAAAGAGACTGTTTGGGTCCACTGAAACTGTTCCTAAATTCGACATGTTGCAATCCATTACAACCTAACGGGAGATGGAAAAACATGTTTTCCGGCCACTGTCAGATTACACATTAACACTACAAAAGGAACAGCTAATGAACATCGCTTCAGTAGTTTTCGAATGTCGCAGAGCCTCGCGAGATGGCTTCAGTTCACTCCTTTTTGTAAAAACCACTTCTTGACTCTCACAATAAGCAGAAGGTTGCTATCTCGCACAAAATGTCGTCTAGGCATGAGAGTTGCACAGTGATTTTTAGGGGTTCATTGTATTTTGAAGTGGGCGCTACGTTTTGCACGGGCTAGCAAGGTATGTATTTGGACTTTTTATTGCTAGGTTTTACCCGACTAATATTGATTTTGATTTTTTCGGTTAAAGACGCCACTGATTTGAGAATCTACCAAGTGAATACCTCTGCTAAAGTTCTATGGATTAAACGAATAGTGATCTGCATTCGGCCACAAATCGATCCTGTCATGCACTGGCTTGCTTTTAATTTGTAGAGCACAGTTCATCTTGTTATATTCCAAAAGCCTAAGAAGCACAGTCGAAATTTTTGATGACGCATACTCCGGCTGTTTAGTCCACCTGGTATTTATTGTCGGATTACTTGAGTGATTTTTTTTAAAAATGCGGCGTCCATACAGCCAAAACTTTAATCACACAATCCTTAGGTGTGATATATACCATGAGGAAAGGTCATATTTGCATTCCTAAAGCATCTGTAATTGTCGAAAAATCTGTTTTCAGGGCCGTTGCTCAAGTTTGTTCTTGCTTCAAAACCAACTCCATTCAGTACATTGATCTGGTCAGTGGCCTAAAGCGATTGAGGTCAAACGGTTAAATTGCTGGCCAAACAACTAGATCAGCTTTACCCTACTTGCTGACTTTCTATTTTGGGGAACTAACCACGTCGTCCACAGCAGTAACCGGATAAATCCTAAGCACACCGTTTTTTGGCAACTGTGGACCTTGGAGAAGGTGGACTCTTGGTAGGCGGACACGGTCTGATTCCACGTTAGTATCTAATCACCCAACTCATCAGAAATCTAGGAAGATTGGTGACCGTCGGATATAGCTAATACAATGGTAGTTCACTTATTAGTAACTAAATTCTTGTTCACACGTTCAGTAATTTAGCTAGGCAGCAAACTGGTTTATCACAAGCTTGCTTTCTATTACAAAAGCATTTGAAGCCCAAGTTTCACACCAGCGTCACATGGACAGAACGGCTTCAGTAATATTCCTCGTGCCTCATTACCCTTGAACTTACTCACCGCCGTTTTCTAGTGACAAAAGAGCAAAGGGCTTCAAGGGAATGGAAATGCGTCATTGGTTACTTAAAGAACTGTCCACATCCATGTTCAAAATCCAAATTATTACTGTGATAAACAGTGTGAACAGTAAGTAAAATAACAGAAAGCTGTCGCCGATTAAAGCGTCCAAAGGTAAATGTGTGAGAGTAGTAAGTCAAGAAAGCTTACAGTTTCCTTCGCTTACCCTGCAATCGATTATACGTATAAGACTTAATATTTACTTAAGTTATGCAGCTTATTTTATTCTCTTGTAACACCTTAACAAGTGCTCTGATTAACGTATGAGTCTGCTGTCTTCAACGAAGTCGTTTTCACACTTGGATATAGATTTAAATAGCACGTCCATTTTAAAATTCATTGGGTTTGCTTTTGAAGGCAGCAAGCTTTTACATTCAAAGGTACCTTATTTATTGTTCCGGAAAATAATGCAAAACGAGTCAAACGTCCTCTCTTGTTGGATTTTATTAATAAATTCGCAAACCTGCCTCATAAAATGAGCAAACCATTGAGTACTCCATTGACCTTGAAACATCTAATAGCTCAGGAATTGTGTCAACTGGAAAATATCTTCCCTAATTAGCATTTTTTAGTCAAAACAGCAGTGGATTAGGAGAATATCGCTAAGCAGCACACTGTATTCGGAAAGCGTATTCCACTGGGACTACACATTCTTCAAACGCTTAGCTGTGGTGCATATATATGAACCGCACATTCACAGCGTTCCGATCTTTTGGAGATAATTTGACACATTTATGAAACACGTAAAACTTTTCAGGAGTTCGAAAACCATTGCCCTTTTATAAGTTACGTTAATCACGCAAAATTGTAGTTTCAAAAAGTAAGAACAAAGTGTACTTCAATTAATCGGGCCTGTATAATGGGTTTGTTATGAAGATTAGCTTGGAAATGACACCACAGGCTATCAGGTATGTTGTCAGGGGTATCTGTTTTGCTCTCATTACTAGTAACACAGCCGCAGCGGATCAAACACAATCTATATAAGCTGATTGTTCCTTTTGAAGCTCTAGCGGTGCGAAGGGCCACACCGTTTTCTTGCGTCAGAAAGTACATCGATTTCCATTCCAAATCTTTTTAAATATATCATAATCCATCAAGTAGTATGTGTCGACAATAGCGCAAGCGCTGTACAAGTGCTCTGTCTTTACGTGTGTGGGTACCAGCGTCGATCGTGAACAAGCGAGTCTAAAACAAAATATAAGACCTAATTCATCACATTTCACTACCTCTTCTCTTTCCCTTTTTCACCTCATCAGGCGAAGCATTTCTTTGTTTACTGGATATTGTGCCAATCAAAAATGATAAGAGTCAGGTGGTACTCTTTCTGGTATCACATAAGGACATCACGTCGGAGCGGCAGGTTAAAGGTACGTTCATTTGTCTGCGTCATGCTTGAGCACTCTTTAAAAGGAATTCTATTGATATTAAACCTATGTTTCTGCTCCTGCTTTACCGGTTAATCATTTTTTTCGATGTTGAATACTACTATCTATACGGATGTTGTCAAAGATATATGTTCATGACCATTCAAAATGGTTTTTACAAATGGAAATTAATGGATAAACAGACGGAAGCAGAGTGCATAAATGCAAAACCATTGATCAGATAGCTAACGTAGGAAGCAGTTTTCAGGGGATGGGATTGATGTTTGCTCTTGCTCGGTCGAACAATACCGATTTCAATCGGGTTCAATGGCTAAGTCGTTTGCACACAGAGGGAGTTAGATTTAGTAGTTTGGTACTGATCGATTTGACCGCGGCGAGCGTCAACTGCCGAGCTATTTTAGGTCGACCGTTTTGGATCCAATAAACGGTGCTAAGTAATTGGGTCGGGTTGACTTGGTGACCTGTATAATTTAGGGATGAAATGTTTCCTGACTTCTTACCATTCAATAAGAGGTAGTTCTGAACATGTGTCCTGATTCTCTGTGATAGATATTTAATCGTCTGACATTCCATACGGTAAACTCACAACCGTAGCAGAAGCAATAAAATGGAACTTGTCCCCATTGAAGTTTGTCATAAAGCGTGCGCAGCTGATGTCAGTGACGGAGAAACTTCCCACCGTCAACACAAGTATAATGTGCATGAATATTTCTCAAGAGCGATAGCACTTCAGAATACATAAGAAATTGGCTGGAATATTCCCTCATGGAAACGATCATTATCGGTGTACGGATGATAACGTTCTACAGTTTACCAGTCCTCAGTTCAATCCAGTTTGCCCGTGAACGATGGTCGACGCATAAAATTGCGCGATCTGTCCAAATTCTGTCGGTGACAAGCTGTGTTCTCTTAATAGAGGATCAGGACACATGGTCAGAACTATCTCTCATTGAATGGTAAGAATTCAGGAAACATTTCATCCCTAAATTATACAGGTCACCAAGTCAACCCGACCCAATTACTTAGCACCGTTTATTGGATCCAAAACGGTCGACCTAAAATAGCTCGGCAGTTGACGCTCGCCGCGGTCAAATCGATCAGTACCAAACTACTAAATCCAACTCCCTCTGTGTGCAAACGACTTAGCCATTGAACCCGATTGAAATCGGTATTGTTCGACCGAGCAAGAGCAAACATCAATCCCATCCCCTGAAAACTGCTTCCTACGTTAGCTATCTGATCAATGGTTTTGCAATTATGCATTCTGCTTTCGCCTGTTTATTCATTAATTTGCAGGTTTAAAAACCGCTAAGAATTGCCGTAAACATGTTTGATGTACTCCGTTCTTCTATCTCGTTCTTTATTGGAGTATTTTACTTTGATACCAAAAGGCAATCTGCAAGTTCGCGTTGAATGCACCTGACTAGAAGCCAAATTACCCATATTTACATTATTTGGAGGTTTCACAGGGCCAGCTAAAAAAGCAGAAAATTTGCAGAAACAAAATCTGGAAATTTGAAAACATCGGGCTAAACAAAATATATTGCTGTACATCATCCTCCTGGAAATGATGGCAAACGTCTCGTGAGTGTGAACAATGGGCCTAAACTTATATGTGCTTGCCCAGCTGCGCACTTGTGTCCAGTGCGTCAAATTCGTGTGAAAACAACGCTGACGTCGGAGATTTTCAGTGAGGAACTATCGAAATGTGAACAGCTAAAACGTGGGACTTTGCTCTTTCAGCCCCGGGTTATGTGGGCCACTTATTCGTTTTATTCAAGGGATCGACCTAATGCGTAGATCTTTTGACCGTGGAAGGTAGGTTCAACATTCGCCATGAAATAAAAAGCGATCGCGGCATTCTAGTTAGAGTCAAATACTTATTTCAATTTATCCGCCTTGTCCCTTCATTTATCTTCACACGAAATATAGTGTTCTACATGTTTGTGTCAAGGATGAACTGGAAATTAATGTGAGATCTAAAACGAATGGCTTTAAGCTGGTCATGTGGTGGGTTGGCATTTGCCTTCTGTCAGCCAGTAAATATGCAAAGGGCACGGTCGGTAAAATGCATTGCATTTAAGATCGGTTGCACATGCCTATGTTGCTTGCGCAAAACAGGCCAAATCCGATCAGCATGTGAGCTCCATTCATCCTGCCAATCGTTATCAGAAAAACAAGATAGTTTACTCTCTTCGTCTTGGAAACAAGTGGTACGTCACCTTAAATATAACAGTGATTTAAATCAGGTACACGTGCCACTGCGGACCAAAAAAGACTTTTTTGCAGTAAAAAATATTTGATGGCTGGACTGGCTGCAAAACCTGGAAGGTCTGAAAACCGCCCACTTTGGTAGCTCACGTTTATCTTGTCAAAAATAGGTTTATGGTCAAGATTGTGGAACACTGACTTTGGCCTTAAATTTTGAGGGACCACTAAGCTTGTGAAATGCCCAAATTTTGAGTGCCAAAAAATGTGTATTTAGTGCAGAAAAATCCTGAGCGAAGTTAGGCATAGAAAGCGCGTGACTCGTTGAGAACCCCTCATTTGCGTGAGGAATTAACGCCACATTGTCCCCTTCACTGCCCGACCCAAGTAAACAAATTTGCTTTGTTTCGGAAATATTCAAGTTGTTTAGCGGAAAATGGTCACTATAATTTTGTCGTGCATTGTTAACAATGAAACGATGGCAAGAAGTTAACCCACGGACGAGAAACTGCAGTGGTCTCTGTGAAGAAGGAACACCCATAGGAGACAGTTGAGATAGAGTTAATTTAGGCAGTTATTTTTTCAAGGACAGCGGGCATTGTGGTCGAACCCTACAAGCAAAAATTATTTCACCTAATGTTTCACCATATAAGTGGCTGGAATTTAAACCAGATGGTCTGTCATCAGTAGTGGAAACACTGGAGGCCCGCTTATAACTGAAGAGTCACAGACGGTTTGCGTGAAGCTGAACGGGGTGCAGCGTGCACAACCCTGGCGTCAATGTAGATACGAATGAACGATATCTACTGGGAAGCCTGGAGAAGCCATCAGTCTGCCTGAACGCAATGACGTGAGATCGCGCACCGTTTGCTCGCGGTACCAGCACCATCAGTCAGTTCCTTAAATTTCGTGCGCCATATCGTACAACCCTTCCAACGTACCCCCCCTGCATGCACGTTCCGGAAGCCAGTAGAGCATCTCTAAGTTGACAATGGACGGCCTAACAACACACAACCTAGCAGTATTCCGTTTACGATATTGTTATTGGTGCTGTCACCCCTAGAATAACAGTATGTAAGCCAAGTAGTGAGATTAGAAAATAGAATGCAGTTCAAATCGGTTCGAGTTGCTTACGTTTGGTAATCAGCCTCGTGGGTACACTGGTTACTCCGCAGGACCAGTACGACTAATACATGCGCGTTTGCATGTTGCGCCAGTTCAAGTAGTTGGGTCTGTAATAGGGGGCTGCGAACCTTCCGAATGGCTTGTTTTATTTGCAGGATGAGCTGTGCACGTCCCCAAACTTTTCACGCTTGTATAGATAATCGGTCCACAGGCCCCGCTGTTGAGTGTCGGGTGATCCCATGGTCCAAAACTGAATTTATAGTTTCCCTGACTTACTTGTCCCAACAGCGGAATCTCGTGCACCATGATTTAGAACTTCCTTCTTTAACTTACTCTAATCAACTCATTTTGCAGTGCAAGATTTTCGGTCAGTGCTCGTTTTGTACCAGACTGCCTTTGAGCTCAACAGAGCTTGCTCTTCAGATACGTTTGGTGTTAGCCAGTCGATGGGTCTGTTTCGCCCAAAAGATTTCGCGCTGGCAATACAGGTAAAATCCATCAGTCTTACCTGTCCTATGGCAGTACAATAGTCACTGAAGTCCTCGACGTAATATTGTGTGGTTCTCAGTATGCTGCAACATCAGTAGCAGTACACACATTGAAGCATGGCATTCTAATCAAGAAAGACTACCACTGTGGTAAACGTGGTGAACTGCCCATCTTCAACATCACCAACGCAAGGCAGACAAGTATCACACTCTGGCGCTCAAGTTGACTCCAGTAGGTTGTTCATTGTGAAACTATTTTGCCTCCAGTGTCTTTATCGAATTCGATTGATTGTAAGTCTTTCGGCACCACACACAAATGGTCCCTCAAACTGACAGCATGAATCGGGTGTTCAGCGGCGCTCTGTATTCACACAATGGAATTGAATTTTCGAAAGCTACGACGTGTCCCTGATGGACCAAAACAGATAGGCAATTGAGTCCAGAATACCAGTCAAAACTTTTGAGCCCCATCTAGGCATCCCGGGATCCCAGTGATGCTAGGAAAGTATTCCACCAGAATTTTCCGCCAGACGTATGAGGTACCACAGTGGACAAACAAATTTGGTGAGCTGCAAAAATATGAACTTAGATCAGGGTGGGTTTCGGTTTGAGCGCATACACAACAAAACGCAAAATTTTGGCATAAAAAGTTTTGTTCCACCTGCAAAGAATTTGCAGCTAAGAGCATTGTGCGGCTAAGGAGCCCCATGTTCAGCTGCAGCGGCATGTTGGATGCATGGACTTTCATACATTCGTATTCAGAAATCAGCGAACTCACTGTACCAAAACTAATAACCCTTCACTTATGCGAAGGGTTGTTTTGAGTGTCTCAACTACTACTGCGGAGCTCTCCGGTATAAGATAAATGTGTTTGCACTTATGGTGCAAAAGCTAGAGTTTTCCAAATCGTCTGTATAACCTAGATTAGCCATACGTCCAATGAAATGCCTGGCAAAAAATAACTAAAATGCTTTAAGATATTGTTAGCTATGTGATTATGCTTCCGAGTGATCTCACATTTAACGGTTACCAGGGAAAGTTGCTTCTATCTATCCGAATCTTGACAAAATGTCAGCTGGGATGGATTTTTTATTTCGCTGGTAGTATTTCACGAACAGTCGTCTTCTTAGTGCTGTGACGCTGTGTTTCATAGATATTTCTGTATGGTTCTGATGTACTATGCGGACGAGGGTCGGTTTTTGAGGCGAATAGTCCTACAATAGAACAGGCAGTAATTAAACCTACTGCATAAGTTCAGAATTCTCGTTTTTATTGTGGATACGGAATGGCAAATGTGAAGCACTTTACATTCTCGCTTGAAGGCTACCATAGACAAGCCAAGTCACCCAAACAGCAATAAGCTGTTTTGGCTAAAGGGTTCTTATCTTGAAGTCAAGCATGGGGTATTATCGATACGGAATTGCCGAAAATCTAAAATTGAACATCTAGGTCCAGTAAGACAGCAAGATATTTGAAACACGAAAGTCCTCGATGCTCGCACCTTGAAGCCCTCTGGATATCATCCATCTCATAGTCCACTGACAAACAAGTGAAGAATTCTCCTAGTCTCCTACTAAGCAGAGAAGCTGACATCTGAGTCTTCATGGCACCTATGGAAACATCACATAACAGCACAATTTTGAGCTCAGTGCAAAAGGTTTGCGTAAAAGAGATCGTACACAACAACAGTGTTCTCTTCTCATGTGAAAAGTAAAGTGTTTTCAATTCCATATGGTCAGTCTACCCGAGACCTACACAGAAATCGCAAATCGGTCTCAAATCCAAGATTCAAAGGTTGCCTGCGGGACTTGTTTAGGTATGAAACCACCAACAGGTGCAAAAAGAGCCTTTTTTAGATCAGGACGACACAAAAATTTAAAACCAACAAACTGATATGTTTCAAATCGTTCACTGAATAATTTGTACCTCTTTAAAACAGCTACCTGTAAAGGGGTATTTGGAGAGGCGCACACACTACACGACTCTTTAATGCCGGACTCTTACATCATTGGCATGTAGCCCACTGAGGTTGCGCAAAATCTCTGTGGTACGACAAGTCATGTGATGTACAAACGGATCCCTTGAAGATAAACTTGATCCGTGTTAATTGGAGTTAGAATATCTATTAGGATGGAGATTGACTTCACTCAATCTCCTTTGCAGATTCGATTTTGTTGAAAGTAACAATGGCATCAAGATGAAAAACAGGGCAAATCATTCGATATTGCCAGGACTAGTAAGTATTACTACTAGCAAGTACTTATTTTCCAATTATGAGGTTACAAAACAACTCAGTTTGTTACCAGGAGTACCACTGAAACAAATACGTGATATGTTGCTAATTTTAGCCAAAAGTGTACAGTCCATTTGTAGGGACACATTTTGCAGGCAGCAAGATGACATTACTTTGGGGACCGGTTAGGCTAGCTACTGACGGACAGAAATTCATGAACCCATAAAAACTTCATGGATAATATTCTTCGTATATGTGCACACTGATACAGACAGGCATATACGAACCTCATGCATTAATCTAAGCCAACAAGCATCTGCACTTTGAAACATAGGCGGAAGAATTTGATACCCTATTCTTCCTAGACGTCAAGCTGATCAAAAACATAGTAGGTCATAAGGAATACAGAAGAAGTCTGCTTGGACAGGATAATATCCATAGTTCATAAGTTTTGCGCCCACGAGACGAAATCGGGTCTACCTCACTAGACTGCACAAAACAGCCATGGTAACATGATGGAGCAACAGTCCCTTAAGTACACATTTCTGAAAGCAGATACTTCAGATATCAATTGGCTCGTGGTAACACTTCAGCCATCCTTAAAGGTCTGTCTTCCAGTTTTACTTTTAAAAGGTTACGATGGGTTCACTTTCGTCAGGTTCTTAACATGTTTACTGCGTGCCCAAAATGGTTTTCGCTGAGGAACCCAACAAACCCACTCATAAAATACACAGTATCCTCATTTTCCAA
Source organism: Opisthorchis felineus (assembly GCA_004794785.1). Lineage (NCBI taxonomy): Eukaryota > Metazoa > Platyhelminthes > Trematoda > Opisthorchiida > Opisthorchiidae > Opisthorchis > Opisthorchis felineus. The sequence goes on along the minus strand of SJOL01006357.1, from coordinate 172,928 downwards.
ATTCACCTTAATCTGCCAGTTCCCTTTGTCTGTGGGGCGCATACAGGGAATATATTTTGAAGATTCATGATACAGGATCTGGTAAAAAGGCTCAAGAGCGGCTCCTGGAGTCCATATTTGGGTTTCAAGGAGCTCTCTAAAGAAGTACCTATTGCAGGACAGCCACCAGGTGGACCCCTTCGAGGATCCAAACGCGTTCCAAACACAAAAGCACCCTCCACATTTCGGAATGCTTTAGACTCCACTACGAGAGCAGCTTCTGCCTGAGCTTACCTTGTACCAGTAGTCATACATAATTTACCCCATATTTAATGGGGGTGTATTGTCAGAAATATAAAATATTTCGCCTGACTGACATTGACGTCAACTACCTGATTCCGTGACCCATTGACCTACCCCTCATTCAAACTCCCCCTTCCTTTGATTTCTCTTTTGCTATTTATTTTAGCTTGTTGGGTGTGACTGGGCGCGCTGCAGTTTTCAGCACAACTTTGCAACGGGTTCTTAGCTTCATGGGTGGCCGTGATATATCAACTACGTGATTTGCATTACTTTTAACGGTATCATCACGCGACAATTTTTTCAAGATAGTCGAATGTGACACCACCAGTTGAACCGCTCCATAGTCACAATGTTTATTCGCTGACTGAACACAACAACAGGAGAGTAAGGGCTGGTCACGGGCACAAAGGATTTCACATCAATTATTTGTCTTATTCATCCTTAAATGTTAGACAGAGCTCAGTAGTGCGCTTGAAACTCATGGACGTGTGTGTGGGTAATACTTATTTGGAGGTTTGGGAGCAAGATTTCACGAGCTGCGTCAGGCAGCTGGAAAACTACACATAAAGAAATTGTACTTTTTGCTACACGTTAGATGTTTCCCGAGTGCATTTTCCCCCGAAGATATCTTATTATTTCAAGGTTTATCTGATTTCCCATCACAGTCTTTGAAATGTTCACCATAGCTCATGCGTGCCAATTGAAATTACGCATCTGCCTTTCGTCAGAGTTTATCTTTATTGACTGTATACATCGTGCACTAAATGTTCGTCATCAGATATTTTTGCTCGATTTATCAACAGGGGCGACATCGGTAAATACACAAGGAACAAGTCACGGGTTACTCCACGGTTTAGGCCTCAAACATTCACCAGTGCCTTCAGGGTTCAAAAAGCCAAGGAGTTTTCTTACTGCCGGTCTGGCAACCACAATCACTGCAGCTGCACTGGGCACACCGTCGTTTCGGAAAAACAAGTTGCTCGATTACATACACGCACACAAATCCCAAATGCCCACCTCTCTATTCGTTTCCGGACCAAACTTCCCCAATACTTATCAGAGCATGGGTACATCAGACTACAGAAATGAACTAAGGTCTGGTAACCAATCCCCACGGAAGCGATTTTCGGCTACACCAGAACTAGCATCACCATCAACCGTACGATCACAATCTGTGAATCACCGGAAGTTCAGTGCGCCAGAGTTAAGTGAGTGTGAGCAATCTCTGATAACCAAAGGCGATTCATCTGATAAATCTACGAATTTGGCGGCACAGACTATATATGTCTCAGACTCGGAAGGGGAACCGGAAGAAGAGGAGGAGTGCCGAGATTCGGGTGCGTCCGACAGGCTGAGTACAGACGACCCATCAACTACGTACAAGTACGAACGGCGGCGTAGTCGGGCGGTACTATTTCACCTGTCTGGACGGTTTGATCAAAATGCGAAAAGAAAAAATCACTTAAAGAAAGTAAGTTTCTTTTCACGTTTGATGCACAACAAAGCAAACGAACATAAACGTGCCAGCCTAAAACAGCTACCCGAAGACGCCACTTCATAATTTATCAAGTGACCATCAAGTAAATGTTCTAGTAGTTTGACATAAGAGAAGCCTCAACACTTCTGAAGCGACCACTGCACTCGAATCAGGTTATGTTACTTGCGGAAGGCCTAAACCAAGCGTCAGCAAATGTTCAACATTTCAAGCACTTCCAACCGCGCACTTTCTCAAGGTTTGTTAACCAGGTTTTCCACCCAAGAGAGCGCCGTCTGAAGTTCTCAGCAACGTTCCGTATGTTAATAAATAGGACTATTTTGTATGGGTACTGCACAAGTAGAAAGTATGCGGATACTGCTGCACTTGTGAGTGAACGAGGGTCTTCCTGTTTCCAAAATACACACTGTCGCGTGACCAACACTTGAGTCGACGTTCGATATCAGTCACAATAATTCTTAGATAGGTCTCCGGCAACCTGGTTCCGGTTCACGCTGTTCGGCCCGCTCTAAATTTGCCCCTTCAAATAAGGATCATCATTAGGGAAGCAAGAAAAATGCCCCCCAAAAAGGAAAGAAGGCTTTTTACACTTCTGGTCTCACTGCTCTGAAAATGACCATGTTTCCTGAGAAATATGAAATTCCAAATGCTGAGTGAACTAACTTATTTCTTTTTAGCTTCGTAGGGTCAGGGTGTTCTGAAGTTTGGTTACCCGCCGTCTGTACTCCTGCTGCTGACAAATGAACTCACCGCACACAACAGTGGCTTGGAGCCTTGTGCGTAATTCCAGAAATACGTCCTGTGATTGGGTTTAGATTTGGTTCCTTTCCGTGTCTCAGTCAGCACTAAGAAGACTTCAGATCCGACTGGATTTAGTGAACCCAAAACATTGCCTACGTTGCTGGTGCATCTGCAAATACATACAAATAGGTAATAACTTCCGCATTGGTGTCCCAAAGGCTTGACTCGAGCTGCTCTTTTTTACGCGAAACATACGGAGTGGCTACATGAAGATTGCCTCTTGAAGTCTTGTTTATCAGAAAATCTCCAAATTGATGAAACCAACCGGCTCGCACGCATTAACTAAGACAGGGAAAACCTACCTCATGATAATAAGGATAACTGTCCCTGTTGTACTTGCTTAAATACGCGAAGATTCCAGAGCGGCTGCGGTTCAGTTACTTATTTTTATAACGTTTCAACTAATGAGCTGAAGTTACCCGGAAATTCGGAGCCCGAAAGGATAGAAATGGTTGTAAAAAGTGAGAGTAGAAACGTAAACATACATTGAGAAACTTACATAATAATCAAACATACGTATAGCAGAAACCGAAAAACCTCTCCAGAACAAGCCGGAGTTAGGGCATCAAAAGGGATACGTCGATTTCGCGGTCGTTAGTGGCCGGATCTGCGCTATAACATCTTGGGTAATCAGTGACATAGTAAGTAGGATAAGTATGCACCAACAAATTCGGTTGCTGGAAAACGTGGCTAAATTTCTAAAAGCTTAACCCACAGGTTAAATGTGGAAATCCATAGAAAAAATTGCCGTTGGTTCATATTGTGGCCAAAGCACTTATGATGTCACTTCGATCGGTGCTGAAACGTCTGCAGTCAAATTGCCCGACTCAGCGGACAAATTAACAACCATCCACACAACCTGAGCTACCAACATTCGCCTCAATAGCAAACGCTTTTGAATGCTTCCTTGTGATACTTACTCGATTAATTTGGCCACAATTGTGTAGTCCGCCGACAATGTGAGCTTAGAATACGCTAAAGTTTTGCATATTTTGGGAGAAGTTTCTAATATTTACATGCTAAAGTACTGTCGCAGGCACTTCCTTAAAAATGTTAACAAAGCGAAAAGTAAAACATATCAACAGAATAAAGTTGTTATGCAAACGGGTGTATTTGTCTAGATCCGTTCAATCTGTCCAAGTAGAACGTAAGGTTGACGGGAACTCGAGGACTGCGCCAACCTGATGAGCCCCGAGGAGGGGGAACCCGGTCATGCGTAGTCGAAGAGGTTTCAGCAATCTTGTGAATAGTTTCCTTTATGAAAGTAGTTTTTAATTTTTTGATGTAGTATCAGTCCATTTACGAGGTTAGGCAAGACAAACTCTTGGGTTTGGGACACACGACCATTCCACTGGGATCACCCCCAAAGTATGAGGTATTAACATAAACAACGACTGATAAGGGTCACACGGGAGGAACAGTCGATGCACAGACAGAGGATGGGAGTGATGGAAGACGTGAATTCACCACCCTAAATCAAACTGAAGATTACAAGCCTGACCAAGGCAGTCAAGAATTTCTAGCCATTGTCAATGAGAAAAAGGCTTGAAATGAAGTAAAACCCATGCACATGTGTCGACTCTCTTCTTAAAAACCAAGCCAGATTTCGTGGGCTCGAACCTTCTACGAGATTCGTGAGGTCCGAATTGCTGACGGTCCTTACTAAAGATGAAGTAACTGTACGTAGCTTCTCTGCTTTTCGGTAGAAATTGGCCTCACTTGCAACATAAAACCACGAATGAAACATACCAAAATCTCCTCAAGATCTTAACTAACCCCATAATATTTCGAGGAAAATTTTGGTTAGAACCACTGTTGTTTCAAAAGATCGCTTTTTCTAACTGAGTTTGATCACGATGTAGAATTACAAAGGTGTCGCAAAATAAACAGTTAACCCATAACCTACGTGGCTAAACACAAATTCGTGTTCATGAAATAAGGCAGAATTTAGGGTTTCAATTTAGTCTGCTTTGAAATAAGAGCAACCGAGAGAATTTGAAAAACAGTCTCCAAGAAAATTTTAAAAATCACACCTGTTTGATACTCGGATTTGACACACTACACGAACAAAATTATTTCACAACCGTACGTTCAGTGCGGGAAGAAATCAACCACACTTGATGTTGCCATGGCTGCAGCCCATACGCACCGTCACAGAAACACAATGACACTGACAAACCGATGTCACAAACAAGAACAAGCACGCGCTAACTGAGCCGCTAGCTACTTCTCAACTTGAAGTAGCTTCCAGCTGACGTATCATTTCCTGTTCGCACCCAGTGTGGTAACCGTAAAGTTACAGTCTTCTGAATTACTTCACAAAGTGTCGTCGATTAATGAGGTTTGCACAAAAATGGCTTTTTGATTTCTTGCTAAATAATTGTTGTTGTCATTCATCTGCAACCAAATTCTACAGTTGCTATCTTTGAAAAACACCTCCGTCTTTCTACTCCTCATACAGTTCCGGACAATACCCGAATACAAAGTACAAGACGTTCAAGCATCTCGATTCATTCTGCTGCATTACAGTATCTTCAAAATTATTTGGGATTGGATGATCTTGATTTGTACTTTTTATATCGCCATCATGGTCCCCTACAATGCGGCATTTCGTCTCGGGTCTCGTGCGAAAAACTTGCTCATCTGTGATATAATTGTAGAGTTACTCTTTATCATTGGTGAGTTAGACAAACGAATGATTCGTTTGCATTTTTATGTTGATACTGAGCAGTCACGTCTTCCTCATCTTTCGTTGGGTGTCATTACTTATTTTGAGTTGGTCAAGGGTTGTAGAAATATTACGCGAACAATGTAATATACGATTCAGATAGAGCGGGCAGCGCAAATATGATTTCCGGTCACTTTTCGGTTATTTTTACGTGATGAAAGTTTAGCCCCCCCCCAAAGAAGTTTGAGAACTAAGATGCACGTTCAATGCACATGGCGCTTTGCAGGACAGTGTCCTTAAATTGAAATATATAGACGTTATGTATTGTTCCAGAAGCCATCTGATTTTAGTGGTTGAACTTTAATAGGCTTGTGAACTGTATTGGCTGGAACTTCGTTTCTTAATCAAGTCAGGAAGGACGGCAGAGTATAGAGGGACAAAGAGCACCAGATCACGGGTATTTGTAGTGCAAATTGTTATGGGAACAGAGTAAAACCATTCGTGTCAATAAGTGGGTAGGGACAGTAACGTGTTTACCGCAGGTAAAAGCACCTACACATCTGTTACAGCAGGATTTCCACCCTTCCATGGAAAGATGCAGGTTTGAAACGGTCGGCTATTAAGCCCGCAAATTCGATCTTGGATCTTGGGAAAATATGGTACTTGAAAGCTTCATCGGAATCCACTATCTGTAGAGGCCCGATGAGCTTTGAGAAGCGGGGTTTCTCCCATGAGCAAACGTAGATGGGTAGAATTCTGTAGAGCACAATTACATCCACATGATCCTGTGCGGCTTATAGTCACAGATGCATGAGCAGAGCAGGACACCTCACTAATCTAGGTATCCAATCTAAGCCATCATATAAGTCTCACTTGGTCATCTAGGGTAGGTGTGCTGCCGATTCTAAAAACTGCGCCCCAATTCCACCGAAACGGCAGCAGCAAGCATCCCCAGACAGCACTTCCACAATTATTTGTTTGAGGAAATATAGGTTTTACCTTGAAAGTTGAAGGAGTTGCA
>SJOL01006357.1:112553-142341 GCA_004794785.1 Opisthorchis felineus | reverse complement strand
AGGTTAGCAGTAAAGAAAAACCTAGAAAAAGGAGTTAGGTGCAAGTCAAACTGATTAAACAAGTTCACCCACCAAATCCCTCAAAGTCATGCGACAATATCCGCATTTCTTGAACGTACATTCAAAGTTTCTCACCTTGACCTTGTAATAGCATTACAATTTTTTGGTGTTTTTTGTCCGTCGCTTGGAGTTATGCAGCAGTGGCGTCCATCAGTGTTTTACGTTGTTTTATTGTGACTAGACTGGGTCAGAACGAAACAGTCCATCGGTCCAGGAACCTGAAATGTGTAGATTGTGTGGCCTGCTTGGATTTCCTGTGTGCGTCCAGCTGTCGATCGTCAAAAATCAACCAGCAAATCGCTCAGTATGGCCTGATAAAACTCACCTTTCTATTTCTAAACCAATAATCCCAATGACTAAGGAACCTAGCAACACCGACACCAATAGACGTATGCATGCCGTTTCCCTGACCCATCTGAAGTGATGGACGTTGTACTATGAAACAACGAGTGCTAAGTATGGTCGACTTTGTGGATACTTTGGAAGGCCAGAACCCGCTAGCCCAGTGCCGAACAAAAGAAAAAAATCAAAATGTCTGACTGTTTGCTTGGGGCTTGGCTTATATGCTGGTTTCATTTTATTGGCCTAAAAGCTATCTTGCACATATATTTACGAATAGGTTTTGCTACAAGATATTATTACTACTCATCTGATGCACGAAATCACACCGTATCAGTTTTGCTGCACAGTCCCTTTTGGCATGGAAAGTTCGCAGTAGTCACGGAGGAAAAAAACAAAGACCATTGTACAACGCGCACATTTAAATGTGTAGCAGAGGACCGAGATGCTAGTAATGCTTGTCTTCACAGAGGTAATGTACTGCCCAATCGATTTAGCACCGCCTGGGAATGCATTCAAAGTTTTACTTGCGACCACAATGATGTATTTAACTTCAAGTGAAGTTGCTTGGCGAAGGAACACTTTTGCGGCACATAAATCATTCTTGAGTAGTACGCATAAATCAATGGTATAGGATGGCTATCTAGTAGAGCTGATTTGTTCACCCCTCGAGACTAATTCCTTCACTATTTCCTCAGCCCAGGTCGCAAATCCACATTACTAGCCACCTGAGCTGTGAAAAATGAGCAAAAATGTCCACCGTCAAGGGCCACTATTCTCGATGGATCTTGTTGCATCATTAGAAAGATAACCTCCTCTATGGATGGCAAGATAAGCGGCCCACCAATGTCGTGTAACTCTATGCCTTTGGTAATGAGTTCAGCAATCCGACGACAACCAACACGACGAACTTCAGCTTGTCCTTTGTATTCTGTCGACAGTTTTCGGAGGATGTAAGTGTTGGTCGCTAGAGATGATTTTTATAGCTGTCGATTGACCTTGGAAATACATAATAAGATGGATGGCTTGATTTGTTTCCTTTGTTCGAGGCGGGAGGATCTCTAAATGGAAAACACATTAGACTGCCCTCGACTTTGAGAGACTTTCAAAGGTTGAATTGTAGTTAACCCAGTGGATATCGGAAGCATTCCTTCTTGGGTGACATGTGCACGACTGAAGCCGGGACGGAAAACGGAAATAGAAAACTGAGCAGGTGCAGGCTTACAAGTATTGCTCTGAAACTAACGTGGTACGCACGCTCGACCTGTAGTTCATATTAATATTGGAACACTTAGCGGAGTTGGTAAGGTCATATTACTCTTACGGCTTTAGGATAATCAAAATTATATTTGATAGTTGATGAGAACATAAGGTAACACAGTAATCCTTAATACTTTAAGGGCGTATGGGCCAAAACCAACATGAACTGCCACATTGGTCAATACCATTGTCTCCCCTTTCTATGTACACAGTAGGAAGAGCTGCGTGTTCGTAATCATTATATTACCTTTAGCTCACCCATCTATGCTACTAGCAGTTATAATACATTCTCTCTAATTTGACTTTTGACTCATTTGGGAAGTTGTGTGAGCAATCCACATGTATTGCCTGGTCTCACAAAGCCACATCAATCGTGGCCTCATGATTCGTTTTATTTGCTTACCTTACTAAACTGTTCACTTATTTCAAGTGGTTGCCACATATGCTTACATTTTATATCCATGCCACTCTTGTTTAGGACATGGGATTAAACCAAATTTGTTAACTCCAGGACTTGCTTGCGATTATATTATGCTAGAGTGATTATTCCAAGCAAGAACTACAGCGTGCTTTCAGCTAATCAATTCAGTTTGGTGCACTGAACTTTCTCTATATAAATAAAAATGCCGTATGATGCTTTTCGTACTTTCATCAGGATGGAATCTGTGCCAGAAATGTCAGCAGTTCATTAGTGAACTGTCATTTTGACTGTTCATGCTGTCCAAGGCTTTCATAAGTTTATTCGCATCTTTGGCCGCTTTTTTCTCCTCCACAGGGTCAGTGGATCCAGTTGCTCAAAATGGCCAGGTTACTTCGACTGGCACGACTTTTTCAGAAGATTGAACGTTATTCACAATACAGCACAATTATTCTTGGATTGCTTATGTGCATGTTCTTCCTGATTGCACACTGGTTTGCCTGTGGATGGTACTGGATTGGTCGGTTGGAACAGGAATCTTCGACTCATAGGGAGCACAGTGAGTATGCACTTCTCCTTACCTCTCTAATCACAAAATATCTGGACAGTATTCGTAACACATGTCAGTGAAAAAACCATGGAGGCCCCAAAAATGGTTAGGCGCCATGTGTAAAATACATTGGTGGCTCGGAATATTCTCCCGAGTGGCATAGACGCTCCACAGATTAGGTGAAGCTTAGGACGACTCTCTGGCCACCTCAAGAATACTTTGCGACATCTTAAGACCCAGTAATATTGAAAAATCTAGACCTCCGTCCGTAAGTAACGATCCCTGATCCGGCTGTCACTGAAAGCCGGTAATTTGGGAGTGAACTGAAATATACTCGCGAGTTCTTACGATTTTTCTTCTACTCTCTATACGAGCATAGCAATCACCTTTTCTTGCATGCTGAAACTTAGACATGTCACACTGGTATGAAACTCAAGACACCCAGAGATATACCTAGGCTCGAAACTTTCTTTCTATTATAACATTAATTACAAGCCGTTTTTGCGGACGCATTTAAGACATATGAATGCTTGGCCTAATGTAACGAATCTGGTGGGATTTTGGGATTTCATTAATTACCCGACATATTTGCATGCCAGGCTGGTTGATGGAGCTCAGCAAACGGATGCATATGACCAGCATGAATGTCAGTGATCCGCAAGCACAGCAGGCCTTTTACGTGTCCAGTTTGTACTTCACAACGACCAGCCTCACCTCCGTTGGATTTGGGAACGTGTCTCCCAACACAGTCAATGAGAAAATCTTTTCAATTATCACAATGTTGATTGGAGGTAAGTGGTGTCTGTATCGGAAAGCACCTTACGCTCAGTCTTACTTGGCTGTTACAGTCCAATACCAGTCACCTGTACTGTACATGTCCGTTGCTCATACCAAGGCGTCTAACGCATATTATTAACTATTGTGTGACATCTGTTCTTGTTCTGGCAAGGAGGTTGCAAATCTGGGGTGCAGTTTACACCAAAATCAAACATTTGGCACACAATGGTTGTGCGTTCAAAACTGTCTCTCACAGCACTAACCTGCAAGTGAACAACCAACTACGGTGCTCTAGCGACAGTTGTCCCCTGGATAAGATTATAGACTTTACATTTCCGCTTTTCATGAGTTCTTTTAACGTTCGTGCCCCACAGAATAATTAAGTCATGGCTACCGTTTAATGCAAGATGGACAGCCAACACACGCTGTCGGTACTGGGAGCATTGGCAACTCATAGTGAATTTTGACAGTCTTTCACACAAGCGTAGAGGTTCAGAGGACAAACGGCCTTGAATTGCTCCAGTTCATCCGTGATGTTTGCCGTTTTTTTCAATCCACGTCAAAACATTCTTTTATTAGTGCTTCGATGGTGGAACGTTCGTTCCACGGATTTTTTGTCATCTAGTCAAACGTCCTCATTTTTCCACCCCATTATTCGCAGTTGTATTGACTTGATATTAAGTGCTGACCAACAAATAAGTGAAGTGAAGTGCGTCGTATCCAAACCAAACTAAAATCCAACCTAAGCCCGACATTTAAGTTGTCCAAACGAAACTGATGAAAAGTTGCTCTCGATAAATATCAGCTTACAATTACATTTATGAATGTAGATAAAACACGATAGACGATAGAGCCCAAAACGACCGCTGAAACTTATCGAACTACCGGTTATTTATAACAATAAGAAAGAATTTGTTGCAGAGGAGTAATTGCCTGACAAAGGCAACACCAGTGTATTTACACTTGTATATATGTACATATAAATGTAAATCCTTTTTATTGTGTGATCGCATGTATTGGCATGCGCGTTTTTGAATAATATGATATCAGTTTAATCACAAATATTATGAAATTATCTGACACATGCATGAAGAAAGCGCTGTTAAGTCAAGCTCCGCATTGATATCGCTCATCGTTGTCATTTTGTTACTGGTCTTGTAATAAACTGAGCTACTGCTGAAGATGTACGTAAACGTCACATGTTTTATTGGTTTTGAAGCTATGCGAAGTCGCCGTGATCACGCCACTGGGTTTCCAAACACCGGGTTGGGGTACCGCGGAAGGTGGACATGTTAAAAAGAGTAACTACATTTTCTGGCTCCAATAGAAGCAATTTTTACTCCTGGACAGGCCTGTTAATTGACCTGCCAGGATATCAACTGTCTGGACGAAAATGCATACATAAATTCTGAGTGCCAGAACCCCAAAGATGGAGAGTATTAAAACACAGTGGAGAAATAAGCCGCTGAATGGGTAAGAGGAATGACAGTTTCAAGCGCTGAAGGCTTAATTAGCATTGTAAACTCACAGAGCAAGCACCATCACTGAAATTGTGTTCAGTTCAGTATGGCTGTTGCAGGCGAGGCCCACTTTTACTTTTCTCCTCCCCTGGTGGCAGGCAAATTTGATGCAAGTTACATTTGTTGCAGGTAGCCTTTATAAGATCGGTCATTTGTCGCTGATTTCTATGAAGACCGCTGGGCGTGTGATAGATAAGAAGAATTAAATTGCATTGCACCTTCTTCGAGGAGCGTCAGAATCTCGCAAGTCCGGGAGATGAAAAAGTTGTGAGGGTGTGAGACATGGACACATTTCGCGGTCCAAATCTCCTCTGGTTTGATCCTAATACACAAAGTGAATAGAAAAATACTTGAATACCGCAAAAGGTATTACTACTGAAAAGACAACTAATCGAAGACCTGAACCATCCTTATGTACTTAACAACATGGTGGCTGGGTAAATTAACAAACCTCCACAAACTGGGTACAAAACGTGATGGTGATGTCAAGTTTGTAGAACTGTTTGTCCATTCCAGTCTAAAATGAGACTTGTGCATCCGTAAACCAATGCAAGTGCATCTAAATCTTTCCACAGCGACCACAGTAAACGGCTGCTACATAGAGGAAAACCACTGAATAGTAGTTTGTATTTCAGCGCATGTGAATTCAAACGGCACTGAGCACTCAATTTCAAGCAGGTTGTTGGTATTATGTGACTCAACTAAAATCTAAATAAATCAGCTATTTATGACATTGTATAAAATGAATGCACAAGTGCGTATGACCACATGCAAACATTATGGTATTTAAGTGCGAAATAAGAATGACTGGACCTACGCGACCCCCAAGTAAAGCGAAGCCGGTAGTGCTTAATCCAGATTTTCTTCAGTTTTACGGCTAGTATCCTATTAGGAGAAGCAGCTTGACGAGAACACCATTGTCAATGTGAAGCTGGAGACATAGTGAATGGGAAATGCGGTTGAATTTTATTTGAGTCCCTTGTCAAGACCAGATTACTTTGCAAAAAAATATAGAACATAGACGTGGTGCAGTACTCATAAATTTGCCGGCAACCCATCGCCAGCCCACGTTCAATCTCACCCTTCCTGGTGCTAATCAGGTGGGCGCGTAGTCGAGAACCCGTCGAATTGATGTTCCACTTGAGTCCGAAATTCGACTTATTAGCTCATCTGCATACCAAGTTGGTTTTGTTGGAACACTCACCTGGAACCCAGCAGTTCAAGAAGGACATTCAGCTAGGTTCTCGTTGAATCCCTCGACAAAACTAAATTGGTATGCAGATGAGTGTATTAGTCCAATATAGAAAATATTTTCGTGATAATTTGTTCATTGTGAAGGTTCTAATTAATAATGTTCTACATGACGAGAGCAGCTGGCCGTTATGCAGGTTTACTGTGCTCTACGGGTATGCATTAATCACGTGGATAAAGGGAAGCTACTACACTGTGAAGTTCTTTTTCCAAGAGTTCCTATGCATTTCCGCTTTCCAGTGTGACATGTAATCGATCAATACATGATTAATTCTGACCCACACCTTTGGGTTAATGTAGGCCTATTCGACGAATTTTGGTCAACTTCGTAAACTAATTACAAGACCGCTCAATGCTAAGCTCACAATAAAGTATGCGTTTCTTTCACTTCCAGAAATATTAGTAAAAAATACAACATCAATGATTCTTATCACCTTTGACTGCATAAATGCAGTGAGGCCTTCTTTTTGTTATTCTTGAGCAGTATTACAGACGCAGATTCATATTTGTCAACTTGGATCAAAGCAAACCATTCGTCTTCGAACTGATGACAGTTTCAAATGCAGTTTTAGCAGAGCTTGGAATATAAGTCAGGATTTTGTTTGATATATATATATATATATATATATATATATATATGTATATAGCTTATATGTGGTAGTGGCCGCACAGTCCGAAAAATTGTCTTATAAGCTTACTTTTCGTTTTCTTGGTAAAGGATGGAAGTTGTGTGGACTATGGCACTCAAAAGTCCACACGTGCGCTTTCCTTTGTCTAGAGTCATAAGAGTGTTTGTTGGATTTTAGAAAACATTTCTAGAACAGAGTAGGGATGCGCCGTCAAGAACACAATTTTAGTAATGGAAGGTTAGTTGGGAAAATTCAAGACCTTTAAAAACTTCCTACAGCTATTCGGTCAACAGACAGTCCCACCCTCAAAAAAACAAAATCAAATAAATGGTAGTGCCGTCATGGTAGATGTTTGAGACGACTGATATGAACCTACTCACTGATGGAAAGAGATAAATTCCACTCTAATGCGGAGCAGGGTTGTACACGGATTCAACAAGTTGTCTTTGTTCATGAAGGGACACTACGTAGAAGATTGCTAATTACTGAGTAGTGCTCCTTCTATAAAACACACTGTGATATCTCAAAGAACTTCTCCATCATAACAGCCGACGGTTGTTGACCAACGCATTTATTTGAAGGACATCATACACGAGAGGTTCAACTGCGATTCAAAGGGTCTCCCCTTAAAATAAACTGGTTTGCAAACGAGTGTGCTTTGCGAAATCGTCAGCCTGCTGAGAAAAATTCGCACTTTTCCAATGCACCAAATCAGGATTCCTACGCTGATGCCCATCAGTGAGATTGACTACTGGGAATGAGACCAAAAATAGGCTGTGAGCCACAGGAAGCACAGGCCAAGATGGGGGGGGGGGCGAAGATGGTGCCAAGATGGACATGTGTGAGTGAATGACGAATTCCATGGACTGGTTCGGTGAACCTCAAAATGACAACCTTAATTGAGGACTGCCGTTCATAATAATGAAAATTTGTCATCAGTCAATAGAAAGATACCGAGAATTCGGGAGCAAGCTTACTAGAACCCGGTTCAGTTCAGTTCGTTCGCACCGTACCATCACAAATTTTTGCAACCTGCATGATGTGAACAAGCTTTCTGAATTGCACCCCGGATTTTTCCTGTTTTCATCTGTACGTGGACTGTCCCTACTCGTGTCAAACACACTATGCGGTGTGGTCGTGACAATCCCATGGTTTACTTTGAATTTGACTATGGGGCCTGCTTGCGGTTGGGGGTAAGATGAGTTTGTGGGTGCTAGTGGATTTGGAGGTGGAGGTGATGGGACTGGAGGTGGTAAATCGATGCTCGTCCCACGCGTCTGGAAGTGAAATCACGAACCTCCCATTCGAGCCATTTGGTGGAACTGAAAAAAACATGGTCGTAAATTACGAGGCATCTTCAAGCCACCTGTTGTCGAGCTAATCCCAACATATCCTTGGTGGCCTTCTCCTCAATGCAAAACCGGAACTGTAAACATTCGGTTCAATGACTTTAATTTATCCTTATTGACTGCGGTTATGTGTAAGAAACACCTCGAATTGTCCGAAGAGCTTGACTTGTGAGCAAAAAATATCCAGCTACTTGGCTCGTGAATTGAGTACATGCACCCAACATTATTTTCTTATTTACTACTCAAAAAACATTTTTCTTAGAATGCAGCTGATGAGGTAAAATGTTGAGATTTTTCAGTTTGTGCACTCTTAGTCTGCCCTGAACGGAATGAAATGGGGTGAAATCACCTACAGAATAGGTTGAGATGGGAAAACATCTTATTTCTTACTAAAGTTTGAATAAAAGCTGTCTATTCTATTTATGGGTCCAAAGGAATAAAGCACTGTCTTCTAAAAAAACACAATTTTGTATCATGATACGAAGGTAAAATGTGACATACGTGAGGCATATCTGCGAATTTGTGCAAATGTTCTTCTTTGGCTCCGTAATAGTTACATCCCAATCTCTGTGATACTAGGGTGACAAAGCAGTGCGCCCACAGTACAGCGATGGCTTTGCTGGGGGACCAATGTTCACCCAAGAAACGCATAGAAATGGTCACCTAGTGTGCCAACTGATCATATTTTACCACTTATTGTATGCAGCTTCTTTACCACTGAGTCTCTACTTGTTGCTCTGTTATTTGTGGAAAACAACACAAAATACGTATCACCACACAGTTGCTTTTAACTCTGCGTTAACAGAATCAGGGTAGTTTTAGAGATGTGTGAAATGGTTGTTGAAATCTATGAACTATACCTAACGTGTTCACAGTCACGCAGAACAATGGCATTGTCGTTAAGATTACGCTGGTCATTTAGAAATGATGTATCCACAACTTGAATAACTGCAGGATAAAGTCTTTTGGCTGTATCGGCAGGTCACATTGTATCTTGGCTCAGGTGAACTCATGTGAACGGATGAAACTGCAAAACATACCAAACCGTCTGATAAGTTTGTTTCTTATCCATTCGCCATTAAAGGTTGCACTGAATGATTGTGAATATAATACATTGATTTTCAAATAGCCTGCTACGTGATACAGTAACCGTGACTTTTTCATGTTCACCATTAAAAACTTCAATGCCTTTAGCAATTTATGCTCTTTATCGATTTCAGCACTTATGCACGCCGCCGTTTTTGGAAACGTCACCACACTGATTCAGCGGATGTACGCTAGGCGATCAGCCTATCAGACAAAAAATCAGGATTTGAAAGATTTCACCCGAGCACATCACATTCCAAAACCACTCAAACAAAGAATGCTGGAGTTTTTTCAGGCCATGTGGGCCATCAATCGTGGAATCGACAAAGAAGCAGTAAGTCAGTTTATGATGTTATGCTAGCTATAACTAAAACCGTTTCATTTTTATGCCTTTTCGCATTACACCACAGCTGTAGCTCAGACTTGCTAAGCATAATGATTAAGAAAGCACCCGTCCAGCCAGAAACCGACTGGACATCGAACATATTAGTCTGTTCCTGAAAGGCCCAGCTCATCATAGCCATCCTGTTAAGTGAGTCTCAGTAACAAGACAGTGGTGCGAATCTTATTCCATGTTGTCAATGTACACTTTACGGCAGCAAAAATCAAGCATAAGCGTACTGCTGGTAGTTTATAGACCAAGTCGTAACGAAAACCGCAAGACCAGAAATCTCGTCTTCCTGTGCCTCACCCAGTGTGATGATCTTTCTGCTTCCGTAGTTCTGGTGGAATAAGATGTTTTGATGCACGGTACTGCTTCCTTTTCCGACGGCAGGACAAACCAGTTAATATTCTTCCATCATCCGTGAACGCTCCCTCTGTCTTCGAATGGAAAAACGACTGAGAAGACTAGGGAACCATGTCTACCCGGTAAACCCTAAGAAGAGCGAAACCGAGTGCTTCAGAGTTTTCAGCACTCATGCGTAGCGTGTTCCTGTGTTCCTCCATGTCTCTCATCACTCAACTGTAGATACCGCACTTCACTGTGGACCCAATTTCTGGCCGAATTCTGCGTTTGAAGGATCGGGATTTTATCTCTACTTTGGTCTAGCAGTAATTTTGCCCCATAGTACACCGTCTGAGTTAACCGTGCACCTACGTTTAAGTCTGCGGTAACGGGCAGCAGCATTGTCCAGAATGGCACTACACTATCTGATTTGTTCTTGTAAAGACAGTAAATGCGCGGATATTAAAGGTAATTTGTTGCATTAAATTGTACGCCTTAAATATTATACATGTGTTAAGTTCCAGATTACTACAAAAGATCAGAATAAAGCATTAAGTGATTGCTTACTGAAAAAAGCTGTTTTGTTCCCAATTGACGGTGAAATTCCACCAATTTCGGCTTGCCAAGGTTGCAGCTTGATAGCAGCTGATGCACGTGATAAATCTTTGACGAACGTTTCTCAAGATATCACTTCACTCAGAGAAAAAACAGGAACTAACCTACTGTAAGGTCTAATTGGATATGCAGGGAACGATAGATACAACAGTGATAAAGTTAACTGTTTGATGTGCAATCGTATTCTAACCTCTGTTAACTGCTATGTTATATATAATCCCGAATCACTGAGTTTACAGTAGCCGTCTACACTGTGCGTTACCGGTTCATAGCCTGTCCTACACCAGTTTCCTACCAACAAGATTGTCGTAAATTTCCTTCGATCGATACCATAATTTAGGGAAAAAGGTGTATTGATACGTCACATTGGGTACCTACTGAGTTGTTCATGTGTGTGACCATCAGTAAGGTGTCTCATTCAGAAATCTTAGTAGAACCATATACCTTGTACAGCACGTTGATTTAACTGATTACCTACGGGCCATTCAATCAAACCTAGTCTTGTCATTTAGGAGTTGATAATCCGTCTCAATAAACAATCCTTCTAACTCACAAAAAGAGTGCTACTGTGAGGGAAACTGATTTCAAGACCAAAGGACAACCATGGTGAAACCAAATCAACCTCAACAAGTCACATGTTGAACAAACCAGGAGAGCAGCGTGCACGAATAAAGGAACATAACGCTGAATCAGAACACATGGCCGTTTATCTTGATCTCCATACTTGGAGAATAAGTAGATAAAAATCCAATCCAAAAAAACTTGAAAATCATAGTACGCGCAGACGCTGGATAGGGAAGAGAATTTCTGGGAGCACATTAACTCGTGATGGACACCATCAATCGCCATGTTGAACTAAATTCAATTTATGCACCGCTGCGTGAAAAAGACCAGCACCCCAAACTGCCAACTCAAAGATAGTCGGGTCCACAAACCAAGAATCAGGAAATACCCTGAAGTCACTTTCACGAAGATCACACAACACGGAACCCAAAGTGGTTAAGAGTGAAGGTCACTCGAACACTTACCAGTGAAAAAACGCAAGAGAAGCCAAGACCAACGGTCACATTGTCAGTAGATTGTAAAGTAGTTTATTGAAGTATTTTCATGGACAAGTTTCTACGTGGATGCACGTCTTAACTGGATTCTTGACTTCCACCGTCGTTGCCAATCACGTGGTGTAAAAGGTTATTTTCAAACACGAAGCTCTTATCTGTAAAGGACGCGTATTAACAGTTGGGAACATTGCGCAATAAAAAAAACAGGTCGCTATAAGGTGGGCAAGAGTTTGACGCGTGTTCGTGAATATATCTGATACCACTATTGAATTTCTTGCTTTGTGAAACTCGAGCTGTTTCACTCTTGTTAACTTAAGATAATTCGTGAGGGGCAATCAAGTGCAGTCCTGTTTGTTTGGGGAGGTGACGCTCCAGGTGGGATGTTTTTCGGAAAATAAGTGATCATACAGAATAAGCAAGTTGGAAGTGACGCAGGTAGAGCTTTTTTATCACTGAAAGTGCATGAACAATAAAAGTTGTTTGCCGTAGATTAAGTATGCACCACTGGCTCATCCGTTCTTTTGCAGTATTTTACTTGCCGGTCCGTGCATTGTTAATATTTGAGTTTTTAAGTGATTTCCAGGTGCTTACAAAATGCTAATAAATAATGTTTTAATAAATGATGTAGAGACGTGGCGCGCCCTGTAAAATCGATATGAATTATCCATAGAGAAAAATGTTGGTAGCTCAGGTAGCCCGGATGATCGTTGGTTTGTTCGCTGAGCTGAACTGTTGTGCCGTGCGGTAACAACACAACACCGCAGGCAGTACAGCATCCCCCACGTAATCGGTTAGCTGGATCCTCGTTTGCAAATTTCATACTTTCCTTTAGTAATCAAGCAATACTTTTAAATCAGAAAGGAGTAAATTACTAGGTCCGTGCATGATACAAACGATACTGGTGCACACTTTCATAGGTGAGGCCTTAAACCATGTCAAGATAAAAAAAACATTGCAATATGTTTTGAGTCGCACAGTAACAATAAAAGGTTTGACCACTTCTCAGAATCTTCGACAGTCAGTCGTCTTTGGTTATTGATGGAAACAAGCTGACATGCCTGGGTTAATCTTTTGGCTGTCCATTTCAGGCTGTTGATATGGGAACCATGTGACCGCCGGCGGTCCACAAGTTTCAGTTTATTGTTAAACTCAGCTTGGCCATCTGACCAATATTTGATGGTGGTATTGCTTTTTCTTGAAGACCACTGATCCCTAGGTATTCTTGGTTATTTCGAAGCTTTGGAATCTGACCTCATGTTACTGTAGTCCTGCAGTCGTTTTCCAAAACGTTTGCATCTTTGAGGCAAATAATATACGCACTTAGTTTGCCTTAGCGGTAGTCAGGTCACGTCTAAATTATAGTTTTGTATAGGGCTAATTTGCACTTGGCGTAAAGGCTGTCCGGGATATGGTGTTCGCCCACATTTCTGTGTGTCAAATTTAGAGGAACGCAAGACAACCATCTTCAACCGTTCAGTACCCTCAGACATTTTGGATTTATGCACTGAGATAAGGCCTATTACTTAATGTAGTTGGGAAACTCTGAGCAAAGACCCCAAAAGCAGCATGATGGCAAAAGCACATACGGCTGCGTATGTGTTTATTTAACTTTCTATGCAGCCAATCGGCTACTTCTCATTATCTATAAACCGCGGGTGAGACGTCTCTGACTATTAATTGGTGAACCATTTTTCGGATTTTCAGATTATGCAGTCATTTCCAGAAAATGTCAGAGGAGATATTGCTTTGCACTTGAATCGAGAAATGCTATCACTCTCCATGTTCAAAACAGCCAGCCCGGGATGTCTCAAGTGTCTAGCCCAAATGATCAAAACCCGTTTCGCTACACCAGGCGAATATCTGGTAAATCGTGGGGATCTTCTGCGTCACATTTATCTTGTGTGCAGCGGATCACTGGAAATACTGGATGTACAAGGAACTGTGGTTGGTCTGTTAGGTAGGCAAAATATTTCATTTTATTTTGCAGGACAGCGTTGACTGGTTTATGTTTATATTGTACTTCCTCTCCTGTTATATTCTACAAATACTACATATTTTGATACCGTAATTTTAATGTAGCATACGATGCCGTTAACTACAAGAGAACAAACGACAAACTGTAACTTTTGAATTCACATATACTGCGTTGACTGCTACTTATGTCAATGCAGTATCTCAGTCCCTGTTGAACAGAGACACCGAATCACGGAGCTTTGTTATACATACTGAAAAAGGACACAACATAGAGTGTGTTATCTCTTTCCGATAGTTCAACAAGTCAACAAAACCGTCCCTGGCAGTAAAACTAACATCCATGGATTAAACGATCCAATAACATTAAAGCCTGGAGATAGATGGAAGTAGCAGGTGGACACGACTCTTACCCTCCATGCTTCTAGCTGTGGCCAAAATAATTCAGTCAATGGCAAGAACTATGCGTTTCTGATAACCCCCCTGGACATTTTGTTCGTCAAATGCGTGTCCAACTTTTGGTAGTACTTTCGTTATTTCAACTGTAGTCTCAGATAATTACCTGGAACTTCACTTAGATCTCGTCAGCCGTCCCATTTGCATTCATAAAACGCTATACTCTTCTACTTTCTAATAAAGTTAGGTCTAATTTTAAAGCGCCAGCTAGAAGCAAGTCTAAAATGTTCCATGCGGTGTCTTCTGGAGCCAAACCCGGTTAAAGGTTTTGTGGCCAGATTTGAGCAGCTGATAGAAGATTACATGCAGTAAATAAAAATGAAAAACGCTAGGTAGTACATTACTCACCACGAAGAGTGAGCAACAGGCTGGGCACTTGCCTTCTGTTTTTAACACTGCATCAGAACATTTAACCTACTAGCGAATTCCAAAGGTGACAGTAAACATCCGTTTTTCGTCGTTTTATAATTCCCAAAATATCAACACAATTACGTCACGCTCTGTATAACTGAATGCTGCACGTACTAGACGACGAATATACTTTACAATTTTCCTCTCAGTTCACAAAGACCATGTTGTGGGCCTTGCTTTATTCCATAGAGCTAGACAGATATGCAAGTCGGACTCACTCGCGGGAGGAGAATAAATTTCTCCAAGATGCATTTTAGTCAATAACTGCTCTGATTGCTCCATCAAAAAACATGTCGTTTTGAGAGATGAACTGGAGGCCCTACAGCAGTATCGAAAAGTGGATTTATGACGATTTCCCCTACGTTTATGGCAATACATAAAAGGACACCTGGACCCGAACTTATGATGCAGCAGAATTGCGTGCGAATAAACACACACCGGTTATCCTACTGACTCCCTCAAACTACCAACATCGGTTGCGTGAATGATTCATTTCGTTTTCCAAATCGCCTGCTAATTGCAGTGGCACATATGGTCAGAGGTGACAAGGGCTTGAAACGCGGATAAATTATCACGTCCTCGAAAAGCTTCGTAGACGCCAGCTGACTTCAACTAACCTCTGCTCAGTAGGTCGATTGCCAGGCATCGGATCTATGCTAAACGCAGCTGCTACAGAGCTTGCGATTTCTAAGCCAGTCCTATGTAATCAAAAGGGTCTGAGAGTCGCTCCGAAACTGCCTCGGACCTATTGGTTTGTTTCGTAATTTCATAATATGAACGTAAACTGCAATGCATTATGCCTGTTACATGTTTTATGGAGGAAAAGTCTACAAAATATGTCCATCCCGTAACTCTGATGCTCGTTCTCCCTTGTTTAAGAGGTCTAGGGGCAGGGTGCTTAACAATTAGTGGTCTTTGGACTACTCCCTCCAATCGGCCTTACATGCCGAAACAGGAATATTGATGCTGTAGCATGCTGTAGATAAACGATCACCCAGAACAGACAAAATAAAGATTAGTCAACATTTAAAACCTGACGTTTGCGGATATGGCAACTAAATTGGTCTGGCTACACCATAGGGTTGGTGTAAACCAACAGGGAAATTATGAGCAAACGGGGGGATTTCCGATTCAGATAATCAATCGTTCCATCACCTGTAAAATGCGCCAATTCAATTGCTGAAGCCCCAGATGGCACATTTTCTTATTGCTTGTACTCCGTCGTTTGTAGTACACTGACAAAGCGCAAGATTTCCAACTAGTTCGTCCATCGCGTAGAGTAGAACCATGCCATGCAACGAAAGTTTCGTTTTTGGTAGTTTTTTCACATTACTCTTTGTAATGATGTAGAACTCCATCGTCGTTTTTCAACCTGTTTCGGAAACTTTCGCTGCTTGAAATTTCATAACTTCAGAATTGGATGTGTCGCACTGAGTCGTTTCTATCAGGCTACGTTGTTTAGTCAACGGATGTCGTATTGCACGATAAGACATGGTGCGAAAAACATCTATCGTTCAAACTCAAAAAGAGATTCTGAAGTGTCGTTTGCGCTTTCCATTTGCGGTACTGTATGCAATCATCCACATTTTCCCCATTATCGGCTCACACACCACCCACAAAAGTTCACACTGCGGTTACTGTGCTGCACTGCGATCCTGCAAACAGAAGATAAAACTAAACACTTTCAGAGTTTATGAGAAACATAACAGCGTTCAGCGTTGTTGAACATAAAGTATACTACAAACTGAGTTGTTCAATTTCCGAGCGCATATGGATTTGAGGGGAAAAAGTGTTTCAGAAATTTCGAGCAGCCCTATATTAATCTTGTAGAACTAAGGCTTACATTATATGAAGTCCGATTATGCAGTTGTGGAGATTCAAAGCTGCAGTTTTCTATGGAAGCGAAAGTTGACATCGCTCTGCTTAGTACTATAAAAGTCTTCGTATGGGGAGACGTCGCAGTCCCTGATGATAACGCCAGTTACATTAAGTGGATGCACAGTGAGAATTTGTGCCACATTCATTTAAACGAACCCGTTCTGTGGTATTCTTTTCGTAGGAAGAACTTCATCGCTTTGACACTTTCCCTTATGTTTTCCTTCCGGGTATACGTATAACTCGCCAAAATGTTTTGCCTAACTTCATTGATCCTACCTTGTCCTTTCAATAGCAGATCACTTGCCGAAAATGGCCGCTGCAGCATTCATCAAGAGGATCACCTATAAAGTTGTCAACTGAGAACAGACACCCTCCAAATAAAGAGTCATACGCTATTGTGTTCTGTTACAGTTCAGGAAAAAAACAACGTTTTGGACATAATGAAATTAGACTAGCTGTTTATATTCTCCTTGGATAACTCCTATTTTAGGGAAATGTGATATATTTGGAACGGATATCGATGAGTTTCCAAAAATGGGTTTTTCTGCCTATGATGTCAAATCGCTCACTTACTGCGAACTCCAGTGTGTTGCTCTGGATCTACCGTTCCATCAACTTATTGAACAGTACCCAGTATTTCGACAGGAGTTTGCGGCAGCTCTACACACAGAATTGTCTTTCAATATCAGAGAAGGCTACGAGGCTTTGGTGAGTTTCTTCCGACTTTTGTTACGTGATTATCTGTAAAAAATGACAACATGAATATTGACTAAATCCTTTATTTTGGTCAGTGCCTGACTGGTTGTAATCAATATTCCTTATTTCTCAACTGCCAGGAGTTTTCTTGTTATGTGTGAAATTATCCATCTACTTCGGTTTGTAGGCTATTTTTATGGACCATTCTTACGTCAGTATGTATCGGTCGATCGTCTTTCTAAAATACGTGATTCTATTATCTAGGCTGTTTGGGTTTTCTAACACTTCTCCGATCTCGGTATATCCCACATTGATTGCTTTTCCCTGTACAATAATTAGTGTTAGTTTTCTGAATAATCAATGCTCGTGTAAGTGTTGTATTGTACGATTGCTCGAAGACTGTGTGGTTGACTTACATGAGCATTGTACTTTCGTTTGGCGAAAGTTGCTAATCAGCCTGTTTTTTGCTTGCTCGCGACAATCACAAGTCCCAACTAGGCCCCAGATCCATAATATCCAAAGGTGAATTCGTCACCGGCACTGGCGGTGGAAGTATGTGATATTCACCTATCCACTCAAATAGTTACACAGTAGCCTTTACATAGTAAGTTTAAATAGCCTGATACGACAATGGAGCGCAAGAAGTGTCTTGGCATTTCGCATGCGCATGATTCCTCTTTTGAATGTGAAACACAATGAAGTGGCTGAATTGTGTGAACAAACATCAGTGAATGTCTCCATCTAGCTAAATTGGTGGTTCACTCCCGTCCGACTTCAGAAACAGAAAAATCTGCTTGATTCTTGCTTCAAACTACAACCGGTTGTATATTTCCTTCGGCCTTTTCAGACGACAGTCTTTCCCTACTCAACATTAGTATGCATTTGAGGTCCCATAAGACAATTTGAAAATTTGTACTTGGTAGTTTGCTGTGTTTGACCTACTGTAATCTTGTCCAACCAGATCACTGGTACCTTTAAACTGCGGGCAAATAAGCTCAATAAAACTTGTTCATCATATTCTTCAATCGGTCGCCCCAACCGGAATCACTTCGTGCCTTCCCGGTTGTGCAGCCCACCTTGCCTATAAACATCATGTCTTTTTTAGAAAACAATGTGATATAGGGCAAAATATGCTTGTTTGCGTTCCCAGACAAGGAGACCATATTCGCATATCCTGTGTACAGTGGACTCGGATATTTATGCTCTTTAACTAATTTCGCTGCTGCGTTGGGTCACCGTAACTTTATTGTCCTAATTGACTATCCACCAAGGTAAGCTTTGCGTTTTGGAATTCCTATGAATCCGGATTGTTTCGTGAACACTCACTCAATGAAACCCAGGTAACTAATGATTTATTGGCCCGTTTCCCAGCATTTCGATCACTTGCACAAAGGATCGATCAATACAACCTTTTTTATTCCTACAATGCAAGTGTATGCATTTTGCCCTACATCATTTCATTTTTAGGTAGCTCGTACGAGACAGGAAATTGCGCAGTAAGCTTAGGTAGAACAGCTACCTGAAAGGTTTGATCAACACGCCTTGGAAAGCTTCAAGCCGCGTGCTTTAAACACGCAGTTTATCTGGTGTGACACGTAGCCAAACGAGGTTTCAGGTCAGCCACCTATCTGAATCCGTTTAGCAATGCGGAAATCGTTTTCGTATGCTACTGTTTGGAGACAAGTGTATTCCATAGCAGAGAGTACTTCAAGAATTCCGCAAGATGTCCTACTAAAGATTCCGCATCCTTCCTCAAGGTTGACTGGCGTGGTTTACTCCCAGACTTTCAGCGATCCGTTGAGTAACAAACATTATACCGAAGCCGACGTTTGTTGTCAATCTGGACAGAATAATTAGAATCACGACTGCCTGCACTCCATTTGGACTAGTGATGGAGTCTAGCCGCAGCTGGTCAAAGGCTTCTTCACATTCTAACCCTTATTCGTTTTTACCCTATAGATTATTCCGGCTCCCCTAGAATAACAGGCACTTGTTTTATTTAATAATGTTGACCAACTATTAGACAGGCATCGCACTGTACATTCTGCTTGGATCAAACGCTAAACGCTGAATCTGCCCATTCGTAGACAACCAACAAGTGCAACTGGTGTAATTTTCCTCAGCATTCTAAACATTAGAATCTCATGGAGCTTCAATCTAGCCAGATTTCAATGAGGCATACTAAACACAACAGGTTATCACAACCACAAATTCTTAAGTAACAGTAAAATCAGTGATGACCATTCATGCAACCTTTCAGCAATACGTCCTCTATTTTGTATCTCGACAGTGAACTCTTCGAATAAGTGGTTTTATATGTATGTCCAAACCAACTTTACTGGCCCAATGAAATCAGGCTAGATTACGGCAATAGAGCTTGTTAATGAATCAGCTGCGCATATAACAGACCCTTTCGAGTGATAGTCAAACAGTAAATGTGAGGACACTTTCACTGCGGTAGTTTCATTTTAAAGGTAAACCAGCCAAATGGGAGGCAGAATATTTCATGTCTTAGTTTCGAAATTAAAAAGAACATTGTACCAAGTAAGATCTCCGTGATTCTTGAGGCACAACTGTCTCTAACTTTATCTTTCTGCAGTTTAACACTGCCCATCAAATGATACAGCAGTTACCGACTCAAAAACTCACGAGATTCAGTTCTGCCCACAAACATTTATTCCCTTTACCTTTCAGTCACCCAGTGAGGTACTCCCGGCAATCACCTTGAAAGCAGACGAAGCACAGCAACAGGACCACAAAGGGATTGAGCCAACACAGTCTGCTGAAATATTCCAGCGACCAATTAGTAGAAAAGGGGCAGAACGTGCACGTCACTTTGCAAATATGCGCGCTGATTCACTTCACAGTTCCGGCAACTCCAGCAATCACAGTCTCGCTAATAAAGGCTTCCGTGATTCGACTAGTGAAACATCCCCGCAAGGCTTTTCAGCTTGCAAGGGATCCTATGATCAAAACGCACCCACGTGTCGTAGAACAAGTGCAACGCCGGTGTATGTGGACCCGTTTTATTACAACCCCCGTATATATGAAACTTTAGATTTTATCGACGATACAATTCGGCCATCTGTTTTGCCGACCACCGAAAGTTCGTGGGATGCTGCACAAAAATTTGGTGGAATTGGACCCATTACCAAGCAAAAAACCCATTCTAAAAACTCTAAACCTACTGAATTAATTACCACATCCTGTCCAAATCTATACGAAATTTGTGAAACAAGTACCTTGCTATCCTCCGCCAGACCGGAATCTTTAAACGAGTGAGTTTTCCTTTTGTTAGGCAGGTTGTACAGCAATGAAAACTGAGCATTCCGTTTACTTGGCCAAAAATTATGCATCAATAGGTATTGTCTTCTGTCCTCACCAAATGTTCATCGTTTTAATAGTTTTCAACTATTGTCACTGACCACACAAAAGGCTTTTATGTTGTTTGTTTGGCTTTGGTCAAAACACTTCTGCTAACAACGTTGTTACTGCTTCCTGTGCACTATTCAGCAAAGATTGAGGCATTTTTCCAAATGGTCAGTTGAGGACAGGCTTTCATGTTCCATAGTCGGTGATTCCCCTGTCCATATTTTTCCCTGATTACCAGGTGCCTTTTTACGTTAAAAATGAAGGTGAGCAATATTATCGGATTTCTATGGTGTGGCCTGCGCTGCCAACGGTCTCAAAAAAAAACAAAGAAAGCATCAAACAGAACTGCAGAATGGAAACGAATAAATGGATGATTGATGATTGACTTTCTATGCGTAGTTGAAAAGTGGGACAACGAGGTGTTCCGATTCTTCTCGATCAGCGGAGGTTCGGTTCCTATCGATTGAGAATATAGATACACACTGATTATCCTTGCTATTAACCCCTTCTCTGAGTGAATGGATCGCTGAAGTCGAAAGTTCCCTTTTTTATCACCTTAGACGATTTGGTATTTGTTACCGGGCTAATCCCTTTGGTCGTCGTTTGAATGAAATATCAGATGATCGCAACCGTGAAAACCTCACCTCAAATGGAGTTGATATGTCCCGAAATCCTGACCCTGTTGCTTAACTTGTGCATTTCAGAGTGACTCCAATCAACGTCAGGAGCAACGAAACAAAACGACAACTATCTCCTTGGCGCTTCAGTCGAACTCGATGCGGGGGGTCGTCAACCAAAGTTACTGTTCAGGAGAACGGATTTCTACAAGATGACGTGACATCTTTCACAAACTTCCTGTGGCATATACAACGAGAACTTCGATTACTGCAGCTTGAGGTGCGACATCTCTCACACAACCTAACAAAATGTCAGACGGGCTCAAGTCACACTCACAAAAATAAAACCGACAAAAGTACCATTGTCGAATTTCCAACCGAACCAAACTACAGATCCCCCAATACCCTTTCTGAGATAAGCTCTCAGCAGACGAACAGTCTGCCCTCAGTCAAATGCTCAACTTACGCAGAATTATACAACTCTGCTCACAACTATGTGACCTCCCCTGCTGATTTTGCACAAAAAGTTAGCTCTCCCAAGGGACCAAACGAACATCGTGTTGTTAAGTTCAGTCTACCACCTCAAGAACCCACACTGAAGCGTCAGTTTGGAAGCGAAATGGGAGTATCGACGAACAAATCTATAAAGAGCTATGCAAGACGACGAAATGCAACGCAGGTCTCCACAGAACCGGGTCTCACTTCACCACAAACTGAGTTCAGACATGGAGATACGAATTCCTGTTTTCGTTTTCCTCAAATGGAGGATGTATAAATTATTTCGCAGTTATTTTCTCGTAAAAAATAGTTACTTAAGCATTTTGAATAATATTCTCGATTCTAAATATTTAGAAGATGGATAGACAGATTGACCTTTTAGTGAGCTGGTTGCAGAGCAGGCGAAAAATGTGCAGGCTTGTGATCCATAAACAACTGATAATCAGCAGAGGCACAAACCACCACTTTCGCTTGGAGACCTTGTGTTCCCCCCAACTCCGGCTTCAACAGATGCGGAAACCATCTACTTGAGCCAAATCCTGTGTTTGTCATGTCGGTTTGTAACCGATGATGAAACTTGGATAACAGCACTGGAAGCGAGTCAGATTACCGCATTACAAATGGGATTTGTCAATGACTGAAGCTCAGTGAATTCGCATTCACCTTTTATTCTTGCTAACATTCATAAATATTTAATGTTAAATCGTACTCTCAGGACATCAAAGGTTCGAACGTGATTTTTGACTAGCTGATAGTTTAATGCTCAGGAAAACAGTTAGAACCAGGATAGGATTTATTGCTGAGCTTATGCTAAGCAAACGGTGAGTGCATCTGGCAAATTTATGATCGGCCTCATACAGTATTTTGCTTGTGTCAAAGTTCCACCATGACAGATGGTCCTGAAAGCTATGGTAGCAGCTTATTGCAAAAACATTTATGCTGGAAAATTGCGCCGGGAGAAATTAACCCTGTAGTGGCTCGTGAGTGCATTGAAGTGTATCGGTTGCCTTATCTATTGATTCGGTACCAGTAGCGATAACTTCCAGTTCAAAATTTCTCAAACTTAATTTGAACTCGGAGTTAACCTAGTATCTGACTATGACTGAGATATTTGTATGACAGTCATGCGTTATGAGGTATGCTGGTACAAAAGTATAATATGAAGTGAGTTCAACCGAACCACCCCTACAAATAACATGTATGCGTAATCAAGATCACAACAAAGGCAGATTCAAAGAACTACTACTTGACAAAGTTCAAAATGCTGGTCACCAAACAAAGAAAAATAGTTCACTGAGCATCCTGTTTTTACAGTTGAAATAGTAAAAAAATTACTCATCCAGCTGTAGCACCCTTTCGGTGCCTAGCTGATGGGTGTCCTATTTTTAGCGATTGACCAATGTTGCAGTTTACACTGATCTTTTTCAGTAAACTTTAGTGATCCTACATCTTGAATGGGAGGAAGAATCTCTAGGCGCTTGACTGAAGTGCTCTGAAAATGAAAGGTAATGAACTTCGCCTCACTTTTGCATCATAACTGGCCACTAACACTGCTTGTGATCTCAAAAACATTTGCTTTATCACTGGATGCAGCTCTGCTCATAAAAAACATAGGAGACGGCACTCAGAGCGTTGTAAACGATCATCGTCAACAATGTGGATTGCAAGGGAATTGGCTATTGTGTGAACATCATATTTCATATCATTTTAGAACCTCACGACCCTGGGACCGTTATTAAAAAAGTAGTATTTTCGACGCCAAGCATCATTCACCATTATCGTCATTATCATCGGAGGCGTTGCATCATACTCAAAAATGAAGAAACATTGCATGTGCTCATTTGTTCGTAATAAGGTACTTTTTATCTTACAAATATACTACATTTCAATCTTCACAAAGTCCTTTTCAAGAGCGCGCGTTTCAGTTGCAATTGTATCCCGCAAATAGAGTCATTATATATCGAAGAGCCTGGAAGCATCACAATGTTGTTTCGTCTTTGTGGGGATGAATATCGATGCGCATTTTACGGATCTCCTGAGATTCAAACTTGTGGCTGAGTTCCACACACCTCAATCACGGGTGGTTATTCAGCGGTGTAATTTTCAGCGGAGAGGTGCAGTCTATATGAATTCAGATTTTCCTATGAACTTAAACCCCACAGGTGAGTTAACTGCGAGGTGGAAAGCCCAAGAAATACTGCGCAGCCGTTTCATCCTAACTCTTAGCCTTCAGTTTGGCCAATCTCCTTGACCATGTTGTGAGTGAAGCTCACGAACCGCCAGTTAGTTGCCGATTTTTACAAAACTCCATCATTGGACTTGATTAGCAGAATGGTTAGTTACAACTCAGGCAGGATAAATTGACCTTGGTTGTACGTATCACCGCAAATCATCAGGTGTTGACAATATTACCCGTACTTTCGTTTCCACGAAAAATTTGACAAGGGACCTGTCTTGCATTTTCGAATCGACAAGCTTCAGTCAAAAACCATCTAAACGCTCTGGTTTCGAAGAATTCTGTCGGTGGTCTCATTATTTCGTTAATCATCAAATAGAACTGAAATGTAGAGAATAAGCATATACATGAAATGCTCCTGAAATGCTCCGTCTCCCAAAGGTCCACAGCAAAAAGAAATTATTCGGTTCACAAACGTTTGGGGTGTTCCTTGTTGAGCAATTATCTGTGAAGTATAATGTATTATGAAACCCCAAGAAAGCAAAGACCAGAAGATGTAAAAGTTTAATGTAGTTCTGTAACACAATTAATGTGAAGGTGAGATCAAAGCGACTTCGTGGCTAAAATCCTACCGCTCATGAGCCAGTTCTTCACCAGCCGTCATTAGATGACGATGGAAAACTGACTTTAAGAATTCCACAGCGCTGCGGGTAAAGTCAGTGCTAATTTGACTGCCACATCTACTTCGGAACCCTTCTTTGGATGAGCGCGCTGTTGGTGATTCTAGCTCTGTATGCCGATCTACATTTTCTTCATAGTGGCAAACAAGCTAAACGCATAGAAAGGACTTCAACCTCGTAGTCGAGCAATTTGGCTGGAATTTCGACTATAATGGGAGGCCGGTGATGTCCGAGAGAGGAAATTTGGTGTAGGTAGCGAGGAGATTTCAAAGTGTTGTTTTCTGACTTCTAACGAGAAACCAACACATAAAGGTGTTCTCCAAAGGCCTTCTTGTTTCTCCATTTTTGTATTCAAGCCAGGTAAGTGGCATTCCCATTTTTGACTTTCAGGGCAAAAATTCTGACATTGCTGTACACGGAACACGGAAGCTGGTGTGATTCCCGGGACCGGATATAATAAGATCACAGGGTCGACTCAGAAGTCTTAGATTTCCCGAAGCGGTAGACTGACGAATTTCCACGCTTTCAAGTGTTTGTTAGACCGCTTTCTTATTATTCCGACAACTCCATAGAAAATTATTTGGGGCAGACTATCTCAAATAACCTCAGGTGGACTTCGCATCTGAGGTTCACTTTTACCAAAGTTCACTAACTATCTCAGGATGTTACACACACCTTATAACCTCATCTTAAAATTTTCGGTCCATTTGTCTTCCCACACTTAAGTTGCCGTTACCCTTTTCTATTTCTCGCCTCGATGTCCAATCCCTGAGACATATTTTTAAGTTCAGTAGAATGTGAATGGATATACCTGTCAGTTTTGTGGGCACAAACCGCTTGTTCCAGGTATTCTGCGAGGATCATAGTAGATATCCATCATCCTCTCCATCATTTTCTATTCAAGGCAGTCTCAGCTTCCAAAAAGGATTTGCCTCCGCTTTTACAACAACGTCCACAACTCCAATGTCCAATACCTGGCCTGATACATGTTTAACAGTACCTGTGTAATAGACTGTTGTTTTCTTAATAAACTAGAAACAACATATATATGCGTCCTTTTCTTTTCCATTCATCTGTATGGGCTTCAACCTCTACTGTAAGTTTCCATGCCGCAGTTTTACCTCCAGATAACAAATCATTTCGTGACTTGACTCGGTTACAATTGACATACTTTGCCATCTATTTATTCCACGTGATGAAGAGAATTATCGTGTTTGTTTATCCAGTTGTTGATGAGGCTCCGTCAGTGCAATAGGAACGCGCATAATAAATTGGTTACTATAGTGAAAAGTCAATAAGCCAATTGCCTCAGTTCTTAATCATTTGAAATTTGTTGAGGTAAGGTTAAGCCGGTAAGATATTGCACAGAATGTCGAGTGGTCAAATGAAAGCGATCATTGCGCTTTACTGGTCAGTAAAATCCAGTTCGTTTTGGTAGGCCTAACAAATTGGCAATTTTTCGGTAAAAATATGTATAATGACATGAAATTCGGAGCATAAATAACATAAACGGTCCTTTATTGGGGAGACTCCATTTAAAGGTGAATTCTAACAGGATGGAATGTTTACGTTCGGTCGCAACAATTTTATCCCTGACTTCCCCTTGGACGGAAGATGTGCGGAAAACGTTGACAGACAATCGGCTTAGTTCAATAGGGTTTTAAAGGATTATCTCGATAGTTGCAACTGTCTAAGCACGAAAACTGCGTCTGGGAAGACCATTATCCCTTACTTCCACTAAACAGATGGAGTTATCGGTAACTTCAGAACCTACGACATGTCAACTTTAGTAACGAATCTGAGATAAAAATCATGACCGTATGTGATCTACTCTTATGAGAACGCTCCAACCAATTAGTAATAGATGTGGGTCTCACTCTAAACTCTGTAGCACTTGAAAACTTACTTTATTCATAGAAAGCTTGGCATAACATGACAAACTATGGCTCTACGTGCGTGCACGCAGCGAATAATACATTTTGTTGGTTCTCGGTCTGCTGAACCTTACTGAGACTGAATAAGAGTGAATGTTAGTCAAGAGAACGGTTCACAACCTGACAGTGATTCCCACCGTAGAAATTTTAAGGGTTCAGCAGTTAGCTAAGATGTTTTCAGAATTTTAGTACACTTGTTACTGGAAAGCCTGTTGTAGGATATCTAAAGGAGTTGGCATTTGCATTTAATGTGTTTACTCATCAACCTTCGCTGTTCAGTTACTAGCTAGTCTTGCGTGTTATTGATTGCAGATTCTTCGATCGTCGTCCGCATGCAGACGCTGCGATAAGCGCTCAAAATTGCGTGGGGTTTATCAGGGGATGGTGACATAAAGTCGACACAATTCTGAGATAACATGTTGCGGAAATAACAGTGCAATTTATACACATATAATGCTAGTTATATCGGACAGAACACAGTACTCCAGTTGTTAGTAAAATCTTTTCGATAACCCACGACTGCTTTCGCCCTTCGTACGGGTTACGTGGTATTCCCTGATTTTACATCAATCTTGTCTGCCATTTTGACACAAAAGTGCTTATCCTACATACTTTTCTGTTACGTTTTTCTCGAGGTCATTGGTAGTGTGTGTGCCTGTTACCTAATACGTTTTCAAAAGAAATCACGCATAACAGTCTCCAACAATCATTGACAGGAACGCTTCAGGAAGTCACGGACGTAAAGCAAACACCTACAGCTAACCAAAGCCTGTTCAGCAGGTTTAAAGCTTCAGTGCAACCACTTGACTGGGAAGTCCTGAAACGTGGGTCAGTCGATCGACAAAACCAAGATAGTTACTGAGTCATCTTTTCAGGCATCGGGCAAATCGATTATTTCTCTGAAACGCCTCTTTGTTAGTGATAAGTCGGATGAATCCAGCATGCGTTGGTGGAGAAGTCATAAAACACACCTCGCATGTCGTATATCTGGGGTTCAAACCTCGGCCGGCCAAGGATATGCACTACTAGTGGGCTCTAAGAAGAGAGAAACGTAAGTCCAGTGCTGCCATCGTTTGGCGTGCACCCACCATAAAAATTCCGACAGGACAGGGGGACGGTGCAGAAGCTAAGGATGTGAACGTGAAGACAGACATCTAGCAGCACGCGCGACAAAACATATTCAGAATCATTTGATCCAGTTTGTGTCAGGATAACAGTCAGGTCAGAGAGCAAATCGCAATCATGTAAAATATTTCTTAGATTTAGGCCCCGAACTAACCCGGTTAACTTATTTCGACTCTTGTGACGCAAACCCCAAAGTTTTAGCGATGGGCGAAGCCCCACTGCCTAGACTGAAGCAACTTCAGCTGTGTTTGTATAACACTGCTAGTTCCTCCGGTTCACTAATAACTTCCTACTCGATTCCCACATCAACTGCGTCATACAGCGAACCTGTTATTGTTGTTGTCAAGTCTATTATTCTCATGCCAGCTTTTCCACTGTAAACGCAACTTGTACCAGTCTACGCTTTTATGGTAGCTGCTTCGCTTTTGTGGAATACGTGGCCGTCGAAAACACTCAAGTATCACTTACTTCTCGTCCCGAGTTGTAATCTCATTTATCAGAATGATTTTGACGACGTTCGGGTGGTATGAAGAAACCCGTTTCAGCGCTTTCGTGGTTCTTGAGATTTAGAACCCGCACATAATCTTAGACTTCTACTCAACAGTCTACGGATCTGTGGACTGATTTTAGTTTCCTCAGAATGTCGACTGCAAACCTTATACGAACATTTCTTGCGATCTTACCACTAATACCATTCATATCCCATTTTGGTCAGTTTAGTCTTGAGATGTGTATCTCATTTAACAAGTTGGATTATAGTTGACAACAAAGAGACTTTCAACCCTTAACGGGTATTCAGCAGAAGCGTTTAATCAGTTTTCCATTCCTTTTGTCTGTTTTGATAAGTCCGTGCAAGCCAGTATAATGAGACCATTTGCACAGCTAGGTTACGAAACGAACATAAGTGGAAGCTTACACGGAGTGTCAAGTTTCATCCGCTTATCTCATCTCCAAATAGTCCAAGAGAAAGTTAACGAGCACTTCAATGACTTTTATCCGTTTAACGTCAGTAAAGTTACTATATTCACATCAAGGCTTCTTTCTTTTAAGCCCACCGGTAAAACATGAATAAATTAGGAACAGATACTCAATATTTTTTTCATTTCTTACATTTTGTATAGAAGTTAGAATTATTCTGGGCAGCAAAAACGAAAGAGGAAAAACGACTTGTTGCATAACACTGGGTGTTACTTGCACATGACGAGAAACTTAGTGAGACAGTGGTATTTTTCGAGTATCACGTTTGTAAGTGTACGAGAACATCACTAAAGACATCTCTAGCATGCCATACATTGCGCGTTCGTTTAGCGGTTATGCTTCTGATAAGAACAGCAGTAAACCACAAGTTTACCGACTCCGCTCAGGCTTTACTAACCCAGCGGCAGTGGAAGTCATTCAATCAAATGTCCACGCTCAATTTACTTTGGCGATTCATCCCGATAGAACCATCTGTCTCCCTCAGCTGACATCCATCATAACTTGACTGAGCACAGTGTACACAGAGAATAATCATTCTAAAGAAGAGCAAATTATCAATCTGAATAATATTCGGATTGGCAGCGCTAACTAGACTGTTGAGAATAAATGATTTCCTCGTGCAGTTTAGCCATTTGAGGGCTCACAGATTCTCAACGATTTGCAATCCGCATTTACATACGCCACCTTCCGTTCGATGCACTAAACTAACTACAAATTATTTTTATTCATCCTCATGATTTCAACAATTAAAAAGAGTATGACTGACGTAGCAAGAAAGTATCATTGTAGACCGTTCAGAATACCCCTGATGATCCAACTTAAAAATTGTTGAACCTTTCTTAGGAATAGCCAGAACAGTAGAATGAAGCAACCGCATGATGGAATAATATACACACAAAAATATTTTTAAGATGGAAACCAATCGATAACAAGTGTGTGCATTCTTTACGAGCTCAGCTCAAGCATCCAACGCTTGAACATACTTCTGAAGGATTTTTTCTTAAATTTAGAATTACTCTTCCACTTCAAGAAATACACTCATTTGCAAATCAATTTGGTTTTGCGAGAGACTCACCTGGAACCCAGCTGAATCTCTCGTTTGTGATGAATGTGCTGCACCAGGCCGCCTCATGTTCCAGTTGCAACGATATTCGAGATATCGCGATGCATGTAATTTTGCGCAATGTACTACTCATAAGGTTGCTGAAAATTCTTCGACAGCCCACGACCGGTTTCGCCCTTCTTGGGGCTCATCAGGCAGGCGCAGTCCCCGAGTTTTCGTCAACCTTATGTTCTACTTGGACCCAAATTGGACTGTTTTCAAGAAATACACTCATTTGCAAATCAATTTGGTTTT
>SJOL01006357.1:76625-108117 GCA_004794785.1 Opisthorchis felineus | reverse complement strand
ACAGGGTTTCGTATCCCAACACGCCAGTATTGAACAGATCGTGTAATATTGTGTCAGGTAAATCTATGCAAAATTAAAAAAGTCAGTTATCAGGATACAAGTGAAGAAATTAAGGACTACATTGGCAAGGGAGGACAGTATTCCAGTACGACTACGTTAGCTGATTCAACTTCCAACGGTCAAAAAATCAATGGGTCAACTGTACGGTGTTGCAAGTAGGGCAAATGCGAAAATAAATGATCTGGTTGCTTAAAGGGACATGGTATGGAACAAACAGTCGTCTGAAGAAATACAGTCGCAATTATTCAGACATACGTCTTATACGTGATTACACCTGGACGGGTCAAGTGATAACTTAATGATAACTCAACTTTAGTTCACTTTAGCTGATTTGTACATCAACCGTTTATGATGGTTGAGGAGATGATAGTTTCAAACAACTCAAATAATGGCCGCTGTGTTGAGGCTTAAAAGCAGTCTTCGTGCACTTAACTGAAATCAAACTGAGGGAGATGCTTTGGGAACTGGAGGAGGTGACATGCATATCATGCTGAAACTCCTTAGAATCTGCGGCAAACTTACAGCCCATAGAAACCACGATATCATCGGTCGTGCCTGGTTTGGTAATACGTAAAGGGTCCGCGTGAAATTCGAGATGTTTGAACGGCCGTCCGAGACACACGCACTCGGGGGAAATTGTCATTGATCTTCTGCTACCATTCTGAACCTATGCTTTACAATCGGTGAAATAATCGCGTAAAAGTGAGAAGATAGGTGTATGCATTTCAGTCTTTTCCAGCCTCTGGGAGATCAAAGCTCGGACAGTGAATCGTAAACGCGCTGGTAAAGCCTGTGAAACAACCGCAAACACATCTGCTGCAACCACCAACAAATCTCAAACTTTGATGCATTAGGCAAGCAACGGCGTCCGTGGTTGGTCTTTTGTAAACAGACCAAAAAAATCTTTAGAGGCCTCAAGCGTGAATGCATGATTGTAGACTACGGGCTATCTAGCAGCTTGAGCGAGACAGGAGTGCTTGAAATGGGACCACTTGGTGACATAATGTGTTACAGAATTGGTCCTATAGTTTTGACAATAAAATACATTTTAAGGACACCACTGAGGAGGGGGCAGATAGAAATGTTTTCAGGCCCAATAGCCTTACTTGCAGGGAGGTGTTGGATTTGGACGTACACTTCCCCGATGGACACAGTGGTGAGCTGAGCAATTACACAAACTGATGGAATCAATAAACCTAACGTTACTGTTTTTGGAAACACTGGAGAGTTTTACCTAAACAACCAAGATATTTTTGCCGTTTCCCAGCACAAGACGGTTCTTGTCGCCCTGCAAATTTTTATCCTTTTGGCCACGATATGAAACTGTTACAAAGACCGTTTAGTTTAGAAGTTTCGTCCCCAATAGGGGTAGGATAATGCCTCGTCCTTGTCTTGCCCCGCACGTGCTCTTTTCTTTGTAGGTAGGAAATTTCTCGCGCACAAGAGTAATGAAACGTCTGGAATGGTAAATACGGTATCCATGTGGCAGCGAATACCGAGGCAGAATTCTCGATAGCTTGGGAGCACATTATAATATGTGAGTAAGTCCTCAGCCTCATCATCTAAGGATGAAACGTATGCAGTCATGGGTTCAAAACCGGAAGCATTTTAAGATAGAGCAAGGTAGATTTGGTCTTCAAATAATGCCCTTCTTGGCGTGAGTCATGAATCGGTCGCTGTCCTTCTCAGGGAGAATTATGATAACGCTCTGATCAGACACCCACATTAGTACTTTGCGTCGACGTGGACGGTCAGCGAAAGACATACATTCGCTATAAGAACAAATAACCAGCGGCGGAGAAATTTCTATTTGCAAACAACGGTGAGATAATCTATGTAAAAATAACTTCTTATCTTGATGCCCAGTGAAGAGTCACACAGGTTAGTACAGTCTAAGAACACTATAAATAAGAGAGTCACCTGGGTTTCAGGTGAGTCTCCCATCAAAAACCAAACTGGCATGCAGATGAGTTTATGAGTACGCTCTGCTTAGTTGTGAGCTCGATCAGCTCGCATGAGTGCTAACCACCAATGTATAACTCCGCTGCGCCTTCCGAAAATGCACCCATGATGGAAACTTGTTTGCAGGGCAGACGTTTGCAAAAAGACTGTATAATTTGTCGTTTATTAAGAAGCGAAACCTGTTATTATCTCTGGTGGCACGGACGGAAACAAACTACGTCATTCAGGTCCTGTCAGTTTTATTCAAACCGTGACAACCCAGCAGCAAAAACGTATAGACGCACGTTTTTGCTAGAAACGTCACTCTTGGTAAATGTGGATAATCTAATATTTGAGGGTGCTTCACTTAAACAGCCAGTTGACAATTCATTTACAAATCTGTGCGGATGCTCAAAAAGCCCTCCAAAGTCGTGAATGGTAATCCGCAAGAATAAAACACCCAAATGGAGATCACCCTAAGAAGAACTCGCACATGAATTATCTGCCAGATTTATGCGTTTCCACCTCACATCGGGCCTAGAGTTCGCATTCTCAGTACTTACACACCGAGTAGCGTTACCTGTCATGAGAGTTTTATAAGCCACCTACTAGTTTTGTTTTTCCTAACTTTTTTGCCAGCATTTAGCTTTAATGGTTATTTTGCAGTCGTTTTCCCAAAGAAAAATAATGCTTCCTAGGTAGAGCACTGAAATAAATATGTGGTTTTCGAGCAATTCATTTTTTATCTATTTGCTTTGCATAATTTTAGTACACATTTCGCAATAGCAGACTTACTACTTTCCTTCTAGCGGTTCCTTCTGAGTAGCTTACTGGTGTATGTAATGATGGCTTACAGGTAAATGAAAAGTTCTATTCTGTCTCAGTGAGAGCTAATCACACTGCTGATTAGCCACTCTTGGCCAAATAGCTAAGCGTTCAACCACTGGCGGGACAGTCGCGGGTTCAAAACTCTGATTTTGGTGAGATGTGCACTGCCGATGTTTCCTAACAAGGATGAAACAGCTGTAAAATGCTTCTCGGCTTTTAAGCATAGAATGGCTTCATTGACAGGATGATATTTCTACTGTACATGACCAAATCTCCTCAAATTAATATAAAAAATAAACAGTTCCCACATAAAAATTGATGATCGCCCAACAAGAGCCTCTGTTTACACGAAGCAATCAACACATTTATTCACTCTTCGTAAGAAGAGGTCAGGAGATGAGGGTACATTCTCAATCATCTCACCAAAGTTATTAGAATACATTGGCATTTATCTGTATAACAGACGCCAAAAATCCATATAATTTCAACGTTAAACAACGTTCGTTGCAGACCACAAGGTACTGTTTCTGTAATCGCAATATATCTGTCAGAATTTCATTCCATGTCTTTTACTCACATTTAGATGTTGTTCGATTACATCCTTTGGTTGAATTCAAAAAAAGTACGGAAGATTTTTCGAAAGATTGTGCCGCTTGTTCACACACTGTGTAAACGCAATGAGGAACTTAGCAATAAGCCACGTAGCACCATGAATCCAAATAATGAACCGATTTCACCCCAGTCCGCATCGACATTCTCCTTCGGATTTACCTCATCCTTGTCTAGACAGAACAACCACTTACCACACTTCGGTAATGCCTCAATTAACACAATAACTGACGAAAGATGTGGCGATTCTCACAAGCCCCAAGAAACATCTATCTTTGGACGATTACCTAATAAACTACCACTGTTTCCTAATCTAACTATTTATCACGGTGCAATACCATATTTGCGAAGGGAACTGTAGTTGTGCACTTTGTGTTTTCTTGTAGCACTCATATCCAGTTACCCGAGGCTAGACAAGATATGATTTGATTCGCAAGTAATAAAAGCACATTCCACACAGAACCCTACGAACGAACTCTGTTTTCTCTTACAAGTGCGCTAACTTTATTTAATTACATATGTCAGAACAATGATTTGAAGAGTCGTACGGGACCCGTACTAGCCTGCACCCGTTTTTATGTGGAACCGAGGCTAGTCACAGGGAATAAGATCCCCTCTAAGCAGCATGAAACCAGCCATCATGGAGTTCAGTCTGCCTAAATTTAAATGAATTAGTCCGAACTGCTTAAACGACATTACCTAAGTGGAGTGCAATGTTGAAAAATTTTCTGAATCTTCCTATACAGATGAAAGATTTTCGAAGTGTAAGCACAAGTAAAAATTCAACCAGAACTTACAATTAAAGGTGGCTACGAGTAGAAGTTCGCCCGTCACCTAGGGAGGCCATACTAAACGCACGCTTGAGATAGTTGAACTAAGCTTAACCGTAGTGTATTCAGTGTAAGCTCACAATGCTAAACTTTCCAGGATGCCCAAGAGTTTCGCCACTCTAAAGGCTCAAAAATTACAGAAAGAGTCAAATACACACGTCTTGTTCGAAGTTTATGTCAGTTCCGATAGTAACCAACATGATTTAGCCGGTGACTCAGTACACACATTACATTTTGAAAACTCGTGCGGCGTATGAGCGAGGACTGTGAACAGTGCTGCAAATCTAAAGCATGCTTGGTAACCCACGGCGAATTCTCGTCCATTAACCGCAATCGCCCAATTGACATCTTCTGACTGTTCCCGCTCGTCTTCAGCGAAGATTAGATTCAGTCAATACAACCGAAGCGTGCACCCCACCCATGCATAAGCTTAGCCTAGTGGGGTATTCAGACACCAGCCGGACGCAACAACAGAAGTCAAACTTGCCCCCTGCTGCCAAGCAATATTTGTCGTGTGTTACGTAGATCAACCATTCGTCTAATTGCACCAGTATTTTCCTGGTAGATTGACTATCAGTATTAAAAGTAGGTTACATGTGTTTAGCTCGTGTGTATATCCCGAAGAATTGTCACTGGCGGCTCCAACCCAACCATCGGCATAACATTCGTCTCCCTGTGAAACCATACTACCGAGCTGAAACAAACCGTGGGTAGCACAACCTCACTCTTGGAATATAAACATGAGATTCATCCCACAATCATGGACCTAATTATTTTTGCCCGATGGATGCAGTCCGGAAACTTGACACTGGAGCGTGTCTTGTCGCTCCTGGACCTCGACGGGTCCAGGAAACATCCACATAAGTGATAAAAACTTGTGCCTTGAAGACTTAGCTAGCAAACCCATGACGCACTGGCGAAATCAAAGCAGACTAGCTGAACCAGCTACGCCACAACCTAGCCATAATAAAACCAGAGGTGGAAAGATCTAACGTCTGTTGTGCTGGATGAATAAGAGAATAAACCTTCAGCTGTAGAACCCTTTCGGTGCCTAGCTGCTCTGCCGCCCGAAGAAAGCCTGAGGGCTGGGATACTGCAGGGATTCCCAAGCCTAGACAGCAGAAGTCGAGATGCATAGGTCTGGATCAAACCACTGACCTTCAGGTCAGTAATTCGCGCTCTAACCACTGAGTCATCTCACACCCTGTGATGGATGAGTCGTGAAAGGATCTATACAAAGGGGATTGCGGCCTGCCTTCTCACACTGAACATTACAGCATGCAGTTAATACGTGCCTAGCTTTTTCCAAACACATCCACAATGCCAGTGCTCTTTTTGGTTAATTCAGCTAGCTGTTGTTGTCCAGGCTTATCCATTGCATTTGTATCGTGCTTCGTAGGTTCCACTTAGAGCAACCCACCTGCCATTTACTCTTGTTCGGTGCAATAATTAAGATTTTGCTGATAGCTGGACCCTGAGCCTGCAGCTGTCTCCATTTCAATTTGCATTTCTACATTGAAACCATTGTTTGAAAGTTACTACGCTTTTTTTACTCTTCAAATTTATGTTTCGCTATTATTGACATCTCGAAAGCCTTCAATTCGGTTTCGCATGACAAATTCGTCAGATCTGTCGAGGCTTTCCAAGCATTCCCACAGGTATTTCGATGCATAGCACAGTCCTATGAGAGCTTTAAAGGTTTTGCGCACTCGGAGATTCACCGCAACTGAAAAACTAAATGGGAAGATCCACGTTTTCCAGTGTTGTTCACCATGGGGATGGATGACGTTCTTGGATTCCCGACACCTCAACTGAATCACCAGTTTTGCGGTACCCTGGTAGATGGATATGCCTTCACAGATGACTGAGCAGTGTGCATAGAATGTCAGGCTTGGTTCAAAAATATGACTGCAAGTGCTGAGACCAAGGTAGGGAGAACTAGTATGACAGCTCCAACCCACAGAATAAAGGCAATAATGAATTGTGACTGCGCTAAACATCAGGCCAGTGTGGTTTTAGTTGAGCGCTTTTGCTTTCCAAGGGGCTGGTTACTCATCTGAGTGCAACAGAAAACTTTAACTTTTTGGGACCACGTTATTTCGGGTGGAAGCGAGTTTGCAACTACCAACAACAACTGTTGAACCTTCTCCATAAAGTGAATCACGCCAAAGTGAATACGCATCAAACAAAGATTTTGAGGGACGACCCGACGCCAAGGCTTAGACTTTCCTGATAAACAATAGCCCAATTACTTGGAAAATATCTCATTCTGCAGAACTACTTAAATGTCATGTTGCTTTTTTTCCAAACCAGCAATTATTGTCTCGCTAGACGCCGACTAAGAGACGACAACAGATCAAAGGCATTTCCGACCTTTCTTAAAATCCGGTTTACCAAACCGCAAACTCAAATCATAGTCTCAAACTAGACCCAATGTTTTCAGAAGTCCTATAATAGCTACTGTCATGATAAAAACGAGTATTTATAACTTAACCCATAGTGTACGCAATCAATTAAGATAGGAAAGACTAGTTCTCCCAGTGGTTCTTCATACGATCTCTGGCCATCCTTTAAAATATTATATGCA
Source organism: Opisthorchis felineus (assembly GCA_004794785.1). NCBI lineage: Eukaryota > Metazoa > Platyhelminthes > Trematoda > Opisthorchiida > Opisthorchiidae > Opisthorchis > Opisthorchis felineus. The sequence goes on along the minus strand of SJOL01006357.1, from coordinate 101,262 downwards.
AACGAACCTCCACTAGCCAATATCAGATGAGGTTAAATTAATTCTACTTGGACTTATCTGGGTAGCACGTAGACGGACACCACCCGAAAATATGAATGGAAAATATAATGATACAAATAAGGCTGCAATCTTAGGAATAAATACGTTTAATTGGCGCATTCGCCGGTTTATAACAATTCACTAACTCAACAAAAGGAGTATAAAAGTATCATGGGTCTTTTAGTAATGCATGTGTTTATAAAAGGTGAATAGTGGGCATAGCAAGCGTGTGCGTATATGGAGACAACCAGTGACTACGATGATATTTTTGAATATATATATCTAATTTTTGCGAAACCCACAATAATACTGCTTACTAGCAAGACGTCCGAAGTTGGACCACAAACCAGGTCAATATACAAGGTGCAATTTCAGCCAGATCTCATTGCAAATCGTCACCTCTGAGAAGAGACAGCTTACATTTTCGTATACCCAGGACAGACTTTCATCCCCGAGAGCGTCACGAAACTGACCTTCTGAAAATGTACAAGAGAACTCCAGATACTTCGAGGGATGTACAACGATTCCTGGATTACTTGTCGGTGTGCGCACTAATTCTACACTGTTTAAAACAACAGCCACCTCCTTAAGCACTGTAAAACACTCTGGTCTGCAGATTAAGACCGAAAATATATCGTTATTACTAGAGGAATATTGGCTTAATCCCACGTCAGAGTAAAAAAAAGCAAACCCAGCGTTTTGATTCCCAAAATTTATTCACTATATCACAAGTTGACGTGCCAGCCAGCGGCTTTATCTGATAATATAGTAAAAATTTGGTGACCGAAGCAAAGAATTTCGTTGGTCCTTCAAGTCTCAGTTCATTTTTAAGTCTGGTTCGCAATGCTGAGGACAAAGTAAACGCAGGATTCTGAGGAATTAATAGACGCACGGTATTGAAAGTGTGCCTTGAAAATATTTGGGATAACGATGGAAGTCCGGTGACAACTAGAAGGTAATTATTGGACATTAGTCGCGTTTTGTGGGGTTTCGTAGGCAGGTGTAATTGATTGGATCATGGCATCGTTTACACTCAGAATGATTAGAGTGCCTATGCTGAGAGAAACGAGGTGTGGAAAAATAAGTGATAACGTGAAAAACAGCAAGTATGTAATTCTGTGTAAGCAAGAAGTTTTCTTTGAGGTAACAGACAAGTTCTGGTTAGGACTCCAGTAATCTAGTATGAGTTTTGATTTGAGAGAACATGATCACTCTTGAGACCTTGACTAACGAGCAGGACAGTAAACTGTAAGTTTTGCCAGTCACATTATGAATAGGAAATGAAGCTTTGGCAAAGTTCACAATTTTCCACATTTTCTGTCTCCTTATCTTTGTGTTGCGACCATCTTCATCAGATTACGGTTCAAAATGCTTCAGTCGAACTTCCGGCTATTTGAGAAAACAGTCCAAACGGAACCGTCATAAGTAAAAATAATCCCACGAAGCATAGTGGAACATAAAATGACTGATAAAACGAATGTCTACCTAGCGTCACCCTTCATCTTCCAATGGTCAGAAAAAGAAAATGGTTCTTCTTTTTCCCAAACCATTTAGAGTAGATATAGATAACAAAATCTCTAAAAATGCTAACAAGTTTCCCATTTCCAGAAACGTTTCACTGAAGTTAAGCGTTTATCTATTTCTACCCGGAAATTCAGTGGACTGTTTTGGTCCTCAAGCCTTTCCCACCGAACTCTCAGTGCACTGCTTCCCCTCCTTGACTTCGAAAATGACAACTTAGTGAACTTCGATGATTTTCATCAGTCGTCCACGCACTGGACGATTGCAAGAATGAACCTAGTAGACGATAAACACGCCACATGATAAAACCCGATAAAAGAACGTTTCCATCCCCGCCTGTATCTATATTTGCCTCATGATTCGTCTCACCTTCGTCCAAACAGAACTACCACTTGTCACAGTTGGACATTACCCCATTTAACACAAGTGACGAAATCAGTAACGAGAAGAAAACCTTCACTATGGCCGAAAAGTTTCCTACTTAAACTTCCGGTGCTTTCTACTAAGAGTTTATATAAAGCTGCATTACACTACTTAGCAATTGGGCTGAAGATCTTAGATTTTGCGGTAGAGTAGCACCACCCGCGCACAGGCGAGCTGACAAAGCATGCAGTCGAGCTTAGATGGGAAAATTGCTTAACCCAATCAGGTTGTATAAAAGCTTAAATTCCTTTGAAAAAACGCCTAGGCGAATCCATTTTTTGTCCAAATTATTTGTGAATGCTCATTTTTCTTGTTTATTGAGTATAAAAGGGTCAATCGTAGAACAAGCCTTTGGCGCGTTCCCCGGGATCCGTTCTAGCACGAATTTTTATAACGATTCCTGCAAAGAGCAGAGGCTATTCACATTGACTCGGATTTTCTGTAGCACAAAGGAACATGATAACAACTACCGTGGTATTCCACCCGCTAAATTTCTAATCCACTTATTTGAGCTGATTATATTACATCCCCTAAGCAGTGTGGAGTGTTGTTTATTACACATCCCATTCGGACAAAAGCTTTCCGAGGCATAAGAAAAGCTGGCAATTTAATGAAATTTGACTGATCACCAATTAAAGATGATTACTATCCCATTTAGTCTATAGATTACGAATAGCAGAACAATCTACGAGGACAAGACGACCGTAGTAACAAATCATTGAAATTTTGAGTACTGAACTGCATGTAATCCTAACAAAAAACTGGCTGGGTAACCAACCATCAAATTCACTTTCATTAAAGCTTTAGCATGAACATAATCGCGCAGTAACTTTCTGCCGACTGCTCCCGCTTGTCTTCAGGAAACACTAGACTCAGTCAACATCACCAAAACGCGCACCCCAACCATGCATAAGGCAGATAACCTTGGCCTAGTGAGGACCGCCGATAGCAGCCAGAAGCAAAAACGGCAGACACACTTGCCGCTGACTGACAAGCGATATCCGTCCTGCGACAATTAAATCAAACCACTCGTATAATTGCGTCAGTATTTCCCCGGTAGATCGGCTGTCATTATTAAAACTAAGCTACATGTGGTTAGCTGGCGGGTACAGCTGAAGGACGTGTATTCTGGAGGCCCTAACCAAACCATGGGTAAGACAGATCGATATTAGTCTCACTCTAAAAGCTGGACAACCTGATTGAAACCAACCGTTGATTTCACAATGGAATCTAACTCTCAGAGTCGGCTCGCTGCAACAGAAATCGTGACATTTTGACTGCCCCTTTACTTCCGAGTGGTGAGGAATTTGAAACTACAAACAACAACTACTGAATCTGCTCCATAGGGTGAATCATGTCCAAGTGAAGAAGCATGAAAGAGATTTTGAGGAACGATCTAATACCGAGGCCCACACATTAATTTGTGGTCTGATATGTCCACTCAGTTACCATCAAATGGTTGGAGAGTTACATCAACCAGTCTATTCGGGACTGGCCACATCTAACGAAGGATACCCCAATCGGCACATCCACAAAGGTAGAAAAAAATGAGGGAAAGGGTATCCAAATGTTGAATTAAACCATTCCGAATCATCACTCAGCGCGCATAAAAAAGCTGCAGCGCTGACTATTACGCAAAGTGATTGTGAAACATGCTACGGATCTTAGTTTTCTGATTCTGGTACAAGACACACGCGAGAACACACACACTCGAAATCACTTCGGTCGACATGAAACTTTTTGATTGCAAGCCATCTAATAAGAGGTGTACCCGCTTTTCAATGTGCTCCTATATACTATTACACATCTACCGCTAGCAACTTTGTGTTTGTGATCCTCCTCTTCAAAACTAAATGATAGATATTCTACTGGGCTACAGGCCAGAAAACTGGCACACTTTTTCTGTGCGCTCTGTTGTTGCAGTCCTACTGCGAATAGCCCCAACTATGTATCTCACACCAACCAAAATCCGAAGGCAACCTCGAGTCTTCAGAGTTGTGTAATGACCAAGTAAGTTTCATGTGCATGTGTGCAAACAGCCGGGCAAATCACAGGCAAAATGCTGGCACGCAGTAAATATTCATGTCCTGTGTATGGATAGGAAAATTGCTTCCAATAAATTCGACGAGCTTTGGCAAACACGGTAGCCAAATTCATCCAAATAGTTGGATGATTGCAGCCTGTGAAATCACATTCCAGTCTACAAAGTAAGTTGCGGAAAATTCCAAGCTGTCAAACGCTTCTAAACAGCGTACTGGATCAAATTACTCGGCTTTCCAGTTCCTCTGTGAATTAGCAAATCTCGCTATCTCCTTCATCTTTCACTTGGAATTGTGTTTCGTAGCCTAGTATACGTACACAGCCATGCATCTTTGTCATATTCGCTGTCAAGGAAAAAAGCACCATTGGTGTGATGCCATGTATGCTGCATGGAATATTTTATTTGACGTAAAAAATGAATGAACATTGGGAAAATGGAATTCAACACTATTCGAATATCAGTGAGCCCATTTCATGTTTGACCACCTGGTGATCATAATCTCTCGACATGGATGAAATACCATCATGTATGAACATGTCCTCAGCTGACATGGTCCTCGATGCAGGACTGTTGAGAGTGGGTGGAATTGTGCTGTCTTATCACTTAAATCAAGACAGTATTCATTGTAGGTGAGAAATGTTATGTCCCACTGATTCTGTCCCAGATATCGATTACTGGTGTATTCACAAAGATGTATTTTAAACACAGAGTTGAATGGCATGGGGGGTGTTTCAGTTTGATATCTTGGCTCGGGACTTGTACATCTAAATATGGCTTATGACACAACGATCGGAAAGTTCGTAATGATTTGCGGTTTTAGGCTAGAAATAAATCAGCGGTTTTGTTCACCTTGCTGTATTGGCATCGTCAACTTGTCCTTAGAAATCTAAACCAATTACACCGTGCTGCTCTTAATTAAAGCAGGATTGACCAGAAGCATCAGTGATAACCACTCTCTGCAGCCCATCACAGAGTAGTACAATCTCTACTGTGGTCTTTAGCTGGGCTGAAAACTTAGCGGTATTCCTCATTGTGTGATGCAGTTTTATCGACTTTTCATCAATCACAGTTAAGGAAAGCCGGTCAACCATGAGAGGTTGGGCAGTTATTAATTACTCACGCGGGTGTCAGAGACGGAAAGAGACAACAAATAGAGACTTCCACATGAGAAACAGTGAACGTTTGAAAGACCATTCAATGCGTAGTTGCAATTTTTTTGGTTGCCACCTAAAACAGACACTCAAATTCAAGTCATAAGATTATCGGACAGCCACTCGAAAGTCCATTGCAAAAACTGACAAACCAATGCGATTCAGCTGCAGTGTGGTCCATCAAGCTTTGCGTATTTTAGCTTTTCTCTTTGGGATATTTACTATACTGCGTTAGCAGAAACGCTCACAGCATGACAAGGGTGTATGCGACGACCTATCTTCCCAAGTATAAGATGAACATAAACCGTACACACATTAAGCTGGAACTCAGTGCGAAGGAAAGCAAGTGCAGTTGTGTTATTCTGACCAACTGGCTCCGAGGTAAACACAAGCATTTGGCGGATAGCGGAGAGTGAGTGATGATTTGCTGCAAGTCAAAGCAGTTACTTCCGTGGCAGTAGTGGATAAGAATATACCCACGGGAGACGCCTATATACCGGACGCATGCACAATGTTGACTTCGATTCATTTTGTTTAACAACGTCATTCAGTCTCCCGGCTTTTAGCATCAAAAATCAACATCTACAGTTGTCCTGCCTCTCAGTTTCTGCCTAAACCTTGGTTGTCAGAAGGGCACCACATGTTTTTCCTTATCAACATTTTTGCGTGATAGCGTGGTTTGCCATAACAAATAGTCCTCATTTCGTTCTGCTAACAGTAGGTCTTGCCAAGCATTGAATACTTGTATAGGAGATAAGCTCCAACAATCTTTCCAGAAGCATTCCGCTGTGATTTCTTGTAAATATATCCTGCATTGTTTTTTAACTGCTTTTGGCTTTTTTTAACTTTCACATTTCTCCACACATGCTCCATGTTTTCTCCTTTGTACGATAGGGGTGGAATTATAAATTGTTCTTTAGACTGATGAATGTACTGCTGGCCTGAATATATATGCTGTGTACCTACCTCTGGCAAACGCACGCGACGGGACATGATAAATTCAACGGTGTTAATACCGGTCCCTTTTTATACAAGCCATAAAGCATTCATTTTCCAGCTAGTCTTCGTAGTGCGTGCTCAAAAAGATGCTGTATGTGCGCAATTCAAACCTTCAATGTTAGGTTCCTTGCGGTCTCACATCTCTCTTTATAGCTGACCGTTCTCGTCACAGGTAAAATTACAAATAAACACAAGAAACAGATAATCTTCGAACACCTTCTTTCTGCTGTCCCCAGTTTCTTGCATTGAATGTACAAAGCATCCAAAGTTTCGTTGCCCCTCTCAAAAATTTGGTAAATTTCATCCATCTCTGACCATGTATGCTCAGTGGCAGTCAGTCTAAAGAAAAACAAGGGAAGTTTGTGCACTAGGTTGCTCACGATCAGGAGCGAAATCAAATGACGAAAAATCAATGAGGTGGTGGAAACTTCGCTGACTGATCTTGGAGGGGGCTTGTTGTGTGCCATAGCCCTTCACATGCTTTTCTGTGAAGAAGCACGATAACTCGGGTACCGTATGAATGTTTTGAAAACGGGCCAGTCACAATTATTGTCCTCCAAGCATCCGGTACGTAAACATGCATGTACCACACCATCCAACAGCGAGGCTTGCTCACGGTGCTCATGTACTCAGCGCATTTGAGAGAAGCTTCCCTAAGGTTGTCAGTGGTTAATGCCGTTTGGGATTGAGTCAGTTTGCTTGGATATTAGCTGGTTGAAATACAGCCTGTATAAAAGATTGGCTCCTTCATAACCGCTCGGCTCCAGCGTACTGTGTCCAACCAGCATGTCAACCTGTTACTCCTGGCCCTTCCGGGGACATCGGAATGAGGGAACTTTTTTGGTAGTTCATCATCATACTGGTGCATAGAAATATGGGCTAAAACAAATAGACATATGAATAACAGCTTGACACCGTGGACCCCATGTAAACATGGCGCCTGATCAGTCAGTTAGGTTGGCTTTGCAGCATCGGCGCCACTTTTATCATCGCGGGTTGCAACGTCTTATTTTGTGGGGTGTGTCGCAGAAACGTACTGACCACTTGTGCTGGTATGGCATGCCTTGAACCAGTCAAAGTGCCGAAGAAACATTTTGTAGCTAAGCAGGCACGGCTGCTGCATGAGCACTACAAAAGAGTTTACTGTGTTGAAAATGGAATATTCTAGGAATGCATGGTGTGCGATTTAATCGGGTTTGACCGGGCATCTTAATGTGACGCTCATTTACCATCAGAACGTAGTATATAATATATAACTCAGTCCGACAACGGAACGGGAGGCAGGAAGAAAATAAACGCGAACATCTAGGGGTATACATTTAAAAATGTGTAAAACGAAGCAATAAGTATTTATAGTCTTGTTACTCTTCACTCAAAGTCAAATGTGAACTTTTGGATGACTTGTCAGCTGGTCAGAGGTTCGTGCATTGTCGGCGAACGGCGGCAATTCACTTGGGGTACGTGATATGTCATGTACTTGAGGTGTCAAATTTTGCGTCCTAAATTACGTTATTTAAGAACTTACCCACTAGGCAAATAGCGGAAATGCTCATTGCATGAAGCGGGCTGATAGGAAGATTTTTTAGACAGATTATACTATGATTCACTAACCGTAAATAGCGCGTATACCTTTGGCGTTCATTAAATCAGAAAATCGAGTTTGTTATGTGGACGGAAAGACACTGTTGTCAGTCCAGAGAATCACAAATGAAAATCACTTCTATGAACCATTACAAACCTTCACACCACTGCGCACTGTTAATGCTGGCCCGACTGATGAAGAAATGTTTGTAACAAAGGAAACGTCTCAAGCATCAACTTCAAAACGTGAGCTTCCAGATTTCTCTTGTACATCAAATAAGGAAGAAATGGCGAACACATCATACAGATGTACACACACAATGCTAATACTAACAGTTTTTGGAGTACTATGCTATTTAGCCTCCTCAATTTATATTCCGATCTTATAATCGTCTGCAGCCGTTCTAGACCTCGATCCTTACAAGCGATATTCATTTAATCCCTAGCTGTCTGTTTGCCTAGTATAACGGTTTACTTTTCGGTATGTTTGGCACCACGAGTAATAATGTACAAATCATCAGAACTGAGACAAACCTCAACATTTTTTTTCAAAATATTCATTAAAAGTATGATATGAAAGTATTTACTGCAATAAATCCAAAATGACATCAGCGGATATTCTAAAAACGCATTTTAATTGTACTTTAGGGACAATTTACAATAGTCTGTGAGTCAGCGTCAGTTACGTTCCTTCATAGGGCTCACAAATTTAGGTGACATTTAGAAAAAGTACGTGGGGCGCAGTAGCGCTGAAGAGATGATGAACAGAAATGTACATCATTCACTAAGACATGAGCGTACACTACCAACTTATGATGTGCATAATAAACTTCATTGCACGTTTCTGTGGGAAACTATTTATTGGCACAACCAACCCCTTAAAAGATGGCTTTTATTTTACCACGTCACAGAGCGTGCATTCTAACAATTAATTTGTACCCATACAGTCCAATTCAATACAGGCATAATTCAGACCCAATGCAGTTTCCTCTGCGCTCTTGCATTGCGCCCCGTAACTGAAACTTTTCATTTCAGGTTATATTATGGCCACAATATGACACTTGGAGAGACTGTGTAACCAGATTTTTTCCAATATTAGGAAACTATAACTTTGTTCTCCGGTAACAGTGCAAACTGAGCTAAGCCACACTGACAAATCTCTATTTAACAACACATTGTCTTCCACGGATATACAGCCATCCGCAGAATTCACACGTACTATGTTACTGTGCAATAGAAACGGCAAAGTAATCAATATGCAGGTTTGTGTATACTAATCACTTTGAAGGACATTCTAATGGCTGACAAACTACACTCGTTAAAACGACCATGGAATTAGATTATGCTTTCAAAGTATTGTCCGCTTGTCCTTAGATGGCACACAGAGAAAGCGCAGTTTAATATGGGCAACATGGATCCACGAGAGAAGCAATTAGCTGAGCTACGTTCACATGAACAAAGGACAATCACCCGGAGTGAGTATTTCCTTCTGTTATGCTGTCAAATTTTCCTCACATCCAGTAAGTCAGCGTTCAGGTGGTTCGATCTTTGATTCTCTGTAACGTTACCCAGCAGTTGTTCGCAAGTATGGATGCAGTTGTAACGAGACAAGTACGGGCACGGTCCTGTGTTCAACCCAAGGACATAACTCAAACAAGCAAAAGGACAAACCCTCTCACAAATGATACTGACCATCTTCCTGACTATTTCCTTTTCACAGTACACCACTAGTGGCGATTTTCTATCTACACGGCGAAACTATGTGTATTGCCCTGTTTCAAATGATCAGTGGATAATGGAAAATATTTGAGAGGTGGTTGATCTGAGAACCGCAAATATCTCTGTGTTTTTAAACATCTCCGATATTATTGACATGGAAATTATACGGGTTTTGATACAACCTCACCCTATGCAACTTTGTCGGTATGTGTGGCTTCTCGCAGGTTTATTGATTTGACTTCCATGTCACTAGTCTTTTAGGAAAACAACACTCGCAAAAAGGTATCCCAGCAAGTTAAAGTGGAGTTGTTATTTGGCTGCTTGTCAGTTATCGTATCAGATTTTTACCTCAACTGCCAACGTTAATATCCCACATTTTGAGATGAGCTTAGGTCATGGTAGTGGTTCCAGCAAACATACTCGGGTGTGCAATTAGGCACAAGCCTCACAACCACCAACAAGTCCACCAGTTCAAAAGCCATTTAATGATGCTTTTCCATCAAAAATTGAGGGAGTAACGTAGGCAGCGGATCAACGTTGAATGTGGCTTATGATCAGATTCGTTGTTTCTGTCACCTCCATATGATATTGCTGGTCTGTTTTAGTCATGCCGGAAGAGGTTTACCCAATTCACCTCGAGTGCGTCCGCACCAGTAAGGAAGTGTGACAAAAGCCAAAACTGAGATGAATCGCCAGTGGTAAACAGATCATGTAGGTATTGTTGCCACGATACGTGTCAGTCAGATAAACGTCCATTTAACAACTACTTTGTTTTCTGCGACGGCTCGAAAGCCAACATTAGTGACGAAACAGCAGGGGCCCATCAGAGAAAATATTCTGTGTAATCCCCTAAGTAATACAATTCGAGAGTGGCGGCAAGACAGTTGGCCATATAACCAGAGTTGCATAAAGTAGCGCAATGAGCGGAGGTACTGGGAAATCGTGAGGACGCCTGCTGCATTGGTTGCTTATCAGTGCGTTCTATTCCAGTGTAAAGGCCCCCCAAGAAGAAACAGCCAATTTAACATATTCCGTGTCCTCAAAAGGAAACTCGTTCAAAGTCAACAGGAGTTTCAGTTAGCCAAGAAGATAAGCCGTTTATAGCAGAAATCCAATCAACAGAGCTAGTGGTGAATCCAAAAATTTGGCGGTTAATCTGCGCCAGAGCTGATAAAAGAATTTTGCTATCCGTTTCCAGCTGAAAGACCGGCTGCTAAAGTATATGACCAGTACAGTTTTCGTCCACTCACCTCGTTAGGTATCAGCCTGTCTGCAACATTCGGTCACAAAACCAAGTTCAATAACATCAAAATCGCCCAGCAAACTTAGTCGGTGTCTCTAGTAACAAGGATTCTCCACAACATAAAGCATTCCACGAACGGCGCCTTGTCAAGTTAACAGTAAAGCTCGCTTGGACAAATAGGGCACTCCCATCTGAGTCACTGAAAACCATTCATTTCATGAGAAACGGAGAAACCGATCACCATGTCACTTGGCTCATTCGCGTTGATCAGCCGATCGACAGTTGTGCAAGTCTAGTTCTGTCTAGTTCCGCGGTATTGGAGGAGATGCCTCATGGACGGCGGAACATTTCTTATCATTCAATAGTTCCATCCAGGCGAAACACATTAGGAGTGTGCTTGCCACTCGTTTGATCAGTACGTGCTTAATTATCTGGCTATTGCACCCAGTCCCATATGACCTCATTTGAAGTTTGTTAAAATTTATTTTGTCCTGACGTCAAGAGTTAGTTTTCCCGACAATCAGTGTCACATTTGAAAACGCGAGTGAAGATAAGGCAATTTTCCGTACTCGCCATTAAAGCATTGTTGCATCAAAAATGCACAAATTTCTTTGGAAATGTGGAGTGATGCATGTAGCACTTCATTTAAAATTTCTGGGTGGTTTGCAATTTACTCCAACGGAGACACGTGTGCCGCAGTGAAACTTATAAAGATGGTTTACGGCCAACTGTCTTGCCGCCACTCTCGAATTGTATTACTTAGGGGGTTACACAGAATATTTCCTCTGATGGGCCCCTGCTGTTTCGTCACTCATGTTGGCTTTCGAGCCGTCGCAGAAAACAAAGTAGTTGTTAAATGGACGTTTATCTGACTGACACGATGTCCCCCAACTAAATGTGTTGCTCCTTATTTCACTTGACACCATATTTCAGATATCGCACGATATTTTCTTTACACGACACTACTCACGAGCTTATTCAACAATTTTTCGACAGCTAACTACAGGTTCTCCTCTATTAAAGCTCATCACGTAGACTTATCCCCGAATTTCCATTAAGTGTGTATCAAAACTTAACAAGAGAATTTACATAATTTATGAAATTCACTAGTTTTCCATTTGTGTTCCTGTTGCCAGTAGCATTTTGTGACACAACAATTAAATGTGATACTTCATATATCATGCTTATTATTACATGCTTATTACGTGAGTCCTTCGGCAGGCACAATTTGTTAAACGATGCTACTAAATATAAATTCATTTAAGTCTCCAGTTGACACCAACGTGGTGTGCAAATGAGCTTATGGCGCCATTTACGTATAGGGGTTGTGTCTACCCGATGAATAGGTCAAAGGGTTCACAATAAACTAATGGGTTAAAAATCCTTCAACGCCAAATATCTCGTTCTCTTTAACGGATTTCCTAGTTTAAATATCGATTTGGTGGAATATTTCATGCGATTTTCAGTGAACAAGCCGGATGGTAGTCATTTGTGGGAGGTAGAACTTTCTAAAGAGAAAGAGAACTCCCCCGAGTCACTTAAATACTGAAGGCACTTTGATTTATGATCCATGGAACATAATTACAGCGAAAGTAGTTTGGGAGGGTTTACCAGTACTAATAGGAATATTCATGATGCCTGCATACGACTATGCATACATACTACATATATGTGCACGTAATAAGTTAATTTATATTGGTAAATGAATTCGTGATTATTTTGCCACTGAATCAATTTGAACAGCAGGCGTGAGCTGTGCAAATGTAATGCCTGTTGGTAAGATACGTGTTTTTGGTTACTGTACATGATGGTAAACAATGCACTGCCTCTCCCTACTAACAAGGAGGGCCTCACTGTGAATTTCTTGCTTGGTGATAAGTTGCTGTCCTGAATCCTGTTATTTAATAAGGTGCACATGAAAGTACATTCAATATCTTGTTGTTTAAATCCATTTTTGTGCTGAAAAAAAAACAAATATATGTAACTTGTAGTCTTGACTATGAATAGCCATTACAGGACTATCGACTGGACTCAACTTACTGAATTAGACGCTTACAGCGAACAGTTCTTAGGCATGGACAAGTACGTACACTTGGATAATTGACATTCTTGATACTTAATGATCCCAATTAATGCTCGATTCCAAAAACTGATGGCGCGAAATATAACCTCCTGGTTGTCGAGTGGATAGAATCGTAGATTTTGACGACCCGCTTTTGAATATACAAGGACGCCTTCAGTCCTGTTTCCAGTCGTCACCAGTTATTTCATAAATAGAAGGTCAAAAATAGAAGATCAGCAAACAGACGGACTTCATAACAGAAAAAACGGTTGCCGTTAAACAGATCTTGCGTATTCGGTTGCTGATTGATAGCTAACATCATGGTGCTCGTATGCTGCACACTCTTTTTGGCTCCAGACATTATTTTCCATTTATAAGTACAGCCATAAATTCAGACAACCAATGATAATATGATAAGCAAACACAACTTAAGCGATCCTAATTGTAGACGGTGGTGTTTTTAACTTTATGGGACAATGCAAAGCTACTTCATGTAAAATGTGAGCATTCACAAATTATTAGGAGACTATGATAAATAATTATCGGGAGAAAAATGCAAAATTATCACTATTTTTAGGGTTAGATGATGCACATTGTAGGGGACAATTATACTTTACTGAAGGTCACACCCTTTCAAATACAAACCACGTAGCTATTAGGATGTTCTCAAGAGTTGCCTTTTCACTAACTTGCCTCTCTAGGCATGTAATCCTGTCTGAAAGATGCCACTGTCCCTGTCAACCTGCTTCCAACAAAGTACACAGCAGCTTGTAATGTAATAAAAACTGTTCCACTGTTAATTGCACAAAGGTATGACATGAAGAAATAAAGACATATTCACTGGCCTATTTGAAGTGGGTAAACCGTTTCTGTGTACAAGTCATCAAAGGTTCAGACTAACTGTCTACGACCGTCCAGATTATAACAACTCCAAGTAACTGGAGTTCCCGTTTTTTGAGTTGCATGTAAGACCTGGTAAAGTAGCGAGCACGGCATCAAAGACAGTCTTGGTTGTTTCAGAGCCCTATTATGTAAGAATCAGGGCCGGCGATTTTGTGGATTATAGGTGGCACGGGTGCGCTGCTTGGTTATTGGTCTGTTCGCCGAGCTTGGAAGTTAGATTGTTACATCACCAATTGAGTTGGCATCGTTAGTGCGGGGATGAGTGAATAAATTCCACTTCATCTACCTGTGCTTGCGTGGGTTCTAAACAGAATCTATTAGCTCTAGTTTGATAGGTTGGTCCCAAGGTTGTCTCCTCGTAATCTGAGTGGTCAGTCACCTGGGAATCTGAGTTGCGTCATGATCTCATTCCGTTTTATCTGGTCGGTTTGATGGGCGCCTTCAATTTGACAGTCCCGCTCCTCCGTTTGGATGGGGCCATTTCCTTCTGGCTTTGTGATCTGATTTTGTTCTGACTCTGAACCACACGAAAAATCGAACGACCTGACGACGACCAACGGACCACCAAAAATAGAGGGCTAATGAATGAAACAATCAAGTGGAATTAAATTAGGCTACAAAGCGAGAAGGAAACGACCCGATCACGACGAAGGGGCAGAACTGTCAAACTGAAGGTGCCCAACGAACCAACCAGACAACGGAATGATGTCACGACAAAACTCAGATCCCCAATCAAATAACGAGGAGACAACCTCGGGATCAACCTATTACACTAGAGCTAATAGATACTGTGTAGAACCCTCGCAAGCACAGGCAGGAGAAGAAGAATTTACTCACTCAACCCCACACTGACAATGTCAACTCGATTGGTGATGTAACACTTGCAATCCAACTTCAAAGCCCGGTGAACAGGTTAACAACCAATAATCAAGAATACCACATAAATATCTGCCTAATTCTACCTCAGTCTTTAAAGTTTACAGAAAACCCCTATCACATCCATAAAAGCAAACCATGTTTACCGGTGACTCAAAAGAAAATGGAATCACTGGCTTATAAGGTAACATTCATGGGGACATGTTTTCTTCTGTTTCACACAGAGCGCGCGGAAAATCTCGGGTTGGTACAGAAGTTACCACTGCTTAAGGATAGGCTTAATAGCCTTTGTCTGCCGGTCGGACCGACGACAGCATGCTGTTCCATCGTACAATAACCGGTCTAGGTGACGACTGATCAACATGGTTGATTTACTGAAGGTCCTTCAGCTCGAGCGTGTTGTAGGCAACTCGATCGTTTCCCTCACTTCTTTAGAAATAGGACCGAACGTTATCATCCGTTAGGATACATTCGTGGATCATGACAACGCAAGTAGGGAAAAATCCCCTCTGTTATAGGACTAACTCTGTGCTCCTACTGGAAGCTTCCCACGTATTTGCGAAACTGACAGGCCTGTTTCCATCAGTCAATTGACAGTATTGCTTATGATCTCGAAAATACTGACTGACCAATTAGCATAGGATAGGAGGTTTAAGCGATAACATTCTATTCAAGTGCATGATGTTTATACAAAGGACACTTTCCTCATGTTATCGTTTAAAGGCACAGAGACGGAAGTTTCCATTTGGTGATGTACCTTTTCAGATGAGATTACTTTTCCTCAAGTTCAACCTCCCGATCTCCGGGGTGATTGCTGCCGGAGCTGTTAGAACGGTTAAGTGCTTCACAGGCTCCCTTTCAAAAGTTCGGAGCTGACTGTGAGGTCTGATTTGAATAACATTTTTGTGGTAAAAACGCACACTTTAGGTGTGAACTTGAGTTCTGAACTGTACCAAAAGAAACTGAACGAAGGTAACTTAATCAGCTGCCGCTGTGCTTGTATGTTAGAACGGCCCTGGTCGCTTAGCAGCCACATCCGAGGTCTTTTGTACAACAAAATGTGATGTACTGACATCAAATCATTAATCAGGCAAACAGGGAAACACTCGTAAACTTTCCCTTGTTGTTCAGCCCAAGGAAGAAATCCCATGCCTACCGTTCACATCAGCCCTATGGGTTAATCTGTCTAGTGGTTAGTTGGTGCGTGCGTGTGTGTACCCTGTTCCTAATATGCAACCACTATACCTGATCCGATTTTTGGACACACGTGGGGAGCCCAACTGCCTTACTACCTAGTAGACACCTGGTCGTCGCCATCAGCTGACCAGAAGTCGGACGACATTTACAGCTCAACAGACCAGTGACAACTTAGGTGCTGAAAGCACTTATTAAATTGCCCCTGTTGATGTTCACCATTCTTCTAATAGGGTTCCCTCACTAAACAGTCCCAATCGATTATCAGTAAGATAAATGCGGTAAACTGCTTTCTGGTTTTTCTTTGCCATGTGGGTCATTATCGTAAGTGAGCGAAGTTATTATTCGAATTTCAGCGTCACGTGGGTCGTCGAGGTATTCGAGTGACGTTTAAGGTATTTGCTCTCCTTTGTTGCCGTGAACATGTGTAAGAAATTATCCTCTACATAATGCTAAGCCTAGGATAGGTAATAAGGCACTGAATTCGTCTGCAAGCCGCTATTTTAGAAACGTAGTCTGTGCGCGGTATCTGAAGTGTTCGCGCCTGGTACTCGTTAACATCGATTGTATCCTCTCATTCCTGAACAGCATTTCTGCCCTTGCACACTTAGAAACACCCATCGATCCAGCTCGAAGAAAAAATTGCGAAATGGCTGCCATGTCCGTATATCACGAGCTTCTCATTTTCAGCTACTGCGCCAAAAGTATTCCTTAAAAGCTTATGATCTGTTTACATTTCAGGTGAATATTAATTGAGTGCAGTCACGTGAATATGCAGGAACAGTGTTCTGGCTTAAATGAGACGCGTAAGTGCACTGGTCATAGTGAACCAAATCCGGTGAAAAAACAGCCCTGAAACCTTGTAGTGGAGATGAAGATGTTCCTGACCGAAGGGATTGCGCTACCAACTGAGAACGTTACCCTAAAACTCAAACTGGAGGGCGTAATATGCGACAGCATTGCTCGAGCTTATGGGCGGCAAGTGAAAGGCCAGACAAGCTACCTTGGTAGTGTTAGGGGTTCTCATAAAGTTATTTGCCACTCACCTAATAGGATGACTTTCGCGCACTGATGAGGACTTTCAGTCACAAAATGATGGTTACACCACACAATCCATTGGGAAACGTGCTATACTTTGGTTTCATCGCCGGAAGCTTGTATAACGGCTAATAAAACGCAATTCATTGTTCCCTCGGTCGTAGGCTGTCTTACTTTGTACCGCTTTAACTCTTCATCTTAAATGGGTATCTTTGTTGTCCAGCCCCTTTTAGCATCTTGTGTCCTGTTTTATTGCATGCAAATGTCTTCATTTATCCTCCCCAGATGACTCAGTTGTTATACATATTTTCCTATAAAAATCACTAGACATCGCCGTTTCCCATTGAGAATGTTTTTACTGGTTGTCGAATTCAACTCCACACAAGAAGATAATATCCTAAGTTATGAATGGTACCTGGGTGACAGTAAAACGGTCAAGCTTTTGACAAAACGCACAGTTTCCATATCTGTTGAAGTCCCACCTTACGCCCAAGCCCGAAAAACGGGTCATTTAGGAAGTAGTAATTCAAAGTATTACAAACGAATGGAATATTACCGGCATACAGCTGACGCAGCAACCTATGCTACGGAGAGAGCTTTTGAGGAGGGATCAATGGATGTGTCCATTTTCTCCTCAAGGGATGCCACCGGTGTTTTTAAGCTCATGGAACGAATTAGCCGCCCATCGAACACACTACCCGGCATGTCCAGTGGGGATCGTTTAAAGAAAGCTAATCGGTTGAATCTACACCAAAGTAGGATTTGTGTTCGTGTTCCACGAATAAAGCTTCGTGAGTCCTTGGCAGGTTTTTTCAAGTTGCAACGAATTCACGGTGATCACTCAACAATCCGATTCCACCCTGCGTGCTTCCACGAACACCGAGGAAAAGAGTATTTCACACACCCCTGTGTGTAACATGACATTTCACGAGCTCTGTGAAATCCAAGTCGAAATCAATATAAATTTAGTGGACAACTTCTCTAGAAACTTGAAAGTTCCAAGTTAACGTGGAACAAAAACGTCCTATTGAGAATGAACAGCAGTATGCGTCTCACGAACCTGTAGAGGGATTCAAAGCTGTGACCGACCGAACCCCACATCAGCGATCTACTCATACAGTACTTACATGAGGAAAATATCACCCTAGGAGTTCAGTAACAGTATTGTTTGGTGTACATTTCGTGATTACATGTATGCCCTGTCTGGGCATTAGTTACTCATAGAGCTGGTTAGTTCACAACAAAATGGGTCAGCACTTTGAGCAAAGGAAAACAAACGAAATTCTTCGGTTCAGAAACAGTGACGTTTATGGCATAATATGACGGAAAGGTGTATTGAGATACCAGAGAGATTTCAGCAAAGTGATTTCTCTGCTGAGATAACGATCTACATGAAATTGAGCGTTTAACCTGCAATCCTATTATCTACAGATGCCCTTTAGTTGGTTTGTTCAGCCATTTTTATATTGGGGAAATTCAGCTGTCAATGCTTTAAGGATTACTAAATGCTTACTTGTAGGCATGAGTGTATAGCCACTTCAAACTTAATTCACATTGCGCCAGAACACTTGGAATCTCGACGCTGGATATCTCAGCTCTTTGTCAAAAGAGCTGATTGTGTCACTGCATTAAAATACTTGATTGGTCGATCTACATTGCATTTCTGAAACCTATGAGAATGTTTGAGCTATGATTTCAAGACATTTTTATATAGCTTGAACCCGCATATTTGGATGAATATTGAACATATTCGTGAGGTCCTTCCACATTGAGTTTTGCTAGTCAATTCAATGCGGGATACCACCTACCTCCAAGTGAATTTGGAAAATTCATAGATGCGTTTTTTGAAGAGAGGCTTTTTCCACTGGTAATGGTCATTTTTGCCAAGCAGACGCAACCGTGAAAATGCAAAGATGATATTCTGGTTGCCGTCTTCATTAGCAGAAGACTAGTTTCTTCCTCTACACGGAAAGATTATTCATGATACTCCTGAATGTGAACCATATTTAGATTGCTGAATACGACAAATCAATCCTTACGTCCTAAATGAAGATATGTTTAGCATCTCCTTACCAGTCATAGCAACATGAAGGAACTGAAGGAAAACTGATATATTACGAGGTTCATTGTATTGGCCATTTTCTGATACTAAATTCATTTCACCGCTGCATTAACCCCCCCCCCCCGCAAAAAAACATCAGTATACTGTGCGTATACACACATGTTCATATCTTGTCTTTATGAGCTCGGGGTGTGATCCACCAAGTTGCGTGGATTCTACTGCAGTGGTTATGCTGCTATAAAGCCGCGTACGATTATGTGCTTAAATACGGCAGTAAACGATAAAGGGAACTTTTGAAGGTAGTTTTATTCTTCTTTCACGCCCACTCATTCTGTAATGGAAATGATATGGCGTCCATATGAAACTGAGTAGACTTTAAGAGAATACCAAGGTGTGAGTATTTTAGATGCACTTGTCAGAATTCAGAAATGACAAGGTTCCGAACTGTCGAATTTGCCAGTCCATCAGTTGGTTGTCTTATTTTGTCGAGATAGGGGCTCATGGGTGTGATCCTTAGTAAGAGGCAATCGGAGTAGTACTACACCAGGGAGGGTTTAGGGTGCTATACATTGGGTGAACAGGTGAAGAAAACACAGATAAAGGGTAAAACTGGTGTTATCATGTGGACGTAGATTTTCAATGTGTGTAAGTAAGCTGAGGAAAAAGAATTTGAAATTGACACGTCCTGAAAACTCAGACCCAGAAGTAGGGATCCGCAATGAATTGTAGGATGAACTCATTTAGGCAAAGTTTTTGTGTGATACCAGTCACGGTGCCAAATGAACCATTCGAGTGGGAGATGCAACCATCTAATTGCAGTGTTCATAAACAGCTGTTTAGTATAACATTTGTTCAATTAAAAGTGATAGCAAGTTACTGTAGGGGGTTTAGATATGGGTAGAAAATTCAACCAAGACGATAATTACTGTTTATCACCATGTCGTCAGGCATGGGTTTATCGACCAACCGCAGACTTTCTCATGTTTGGCGCCCAGTCCATATAGGGACATCACTACTGTGGGATCTGTTTGAGTACAACAAGCAGAAATTAGGGCAATGGTAGCTGACCAGTCCGCTTTATAGATGGTGTTTGGAACTGAAAGAGAGGGCGCAGTTTGATTAGTGGAGAAAGAAATTAGAACGATAATTTTTTTGGTACGAGAGCGGGATAAAAGCGATCAATAAGCGGCAGTTAGGCCCTGTCCAAAGGCAATATCTAGGCAAAGAATGAATCCTGCGAAAGGCTGAGGTTTCAATACCCTAGCTGAGGGAGACCGGTTTAATATGGAGAAAATTTCGGCAAGGAACGCAGTTTGCGTTCTGTGTATGCGGAAAAATGATATGAATAATACAGCATTATGCCAGGATAAGAAGGACGATAAGTTTAAATAGTCCCAGTTTGGACCAGGTTTGACAAAGTGTTGGCGCACACCACCTCTGAGATCACAGGCACTGCAGAACTGAGAAAATGGTTGTTCACCATATGCGAGCGTGAGCTAGTGGTGGAGTTTTAAGTCACATTGTGAGGGCTAAGATGTCATTCAGTTTGAATAATATTGGACCGAACACACAACAGAATGGGAGCATACAAGTGGAATTTTCATGCTCCATCTTGGTGACCAAGAATGCTTGTAAAGCTGTAAGAGTGTCTTAGGTGTGACGGTCTTGGTTGTAAATACGCATCACTCGTAGATCAGCTGCTTGCACATCCATCAATGCCCCAATAATCTCTCTATAATTTATTAGGCCAAATGGATTTTTGAAATATCCCTAGGGCTTAAACTCTTCCGAAGTTATATTTGTAACGTGCTGAATCTCTTAAAGTGAAACCCACGCACGGAAAATTCCTTTTCACAGTTTAGCCCCCTACAACCAGTCTTTAGTCTGTTGCTTTGAGGTAACTGGCCTGAATATGTACCTCACTTTTCAACAGCATTTAAATGGAAAATCCAGATGTCCTAGCAATTTTGTACACAATCTTTGGACTACAATGTTCTCCAAACTCTCACTACCCTGGAGCCAATGTGTGCGACAAATTCCCATAGGCTATGCTGTACCTACTGCAATGAGTTGAGTCAGATTATTCTGTCAGTGTATATTTGGAAGTGTCTGCATGTAAGTCTCGATTTTTCTTCCTGGAAAACATCAGACACGCAGAAAACATAAAGCCCATTTCCTACTTCAGCCCAATACCGGCTCAAGTGAACCAGAACCATTTTCCAATATACTCATAAGCATTGGGTAACACTTCCATCCCCGTTGAGAATCGTCTGTAGCGT
Organism: Opisthorchis felineus; assembly: GCA_004794785.1. Classification (NCBI taxonomy): domain Eukaryota; kingdom Metazoa; phylum Platyhelminthes; class Trematoda; order Opisthorchiida; family Opisthorchiidae; genus Opisthorchis; species Opisthorchis felineus. Next base: position 80,131 of record SJOL01006357.1, on the reverse strand, counting down.
TCAACTTACAAACCCTGACAGGGTCATGACTCTAAGAATCAGGTAGCAATACTAAATTTATACCCAACTGCCGTTTCGTGGCCAGTGGCAAAATATACCTCGTAATCTCAGGTGAAGACGCTGGTGATCTTAGTTCGCTGGTAGAGATGGGACTTCAAACCTCCATAGATATTAGTGAGATGTACACTGTTAATAATTCTCGCTTTAGTTGCATAAGTGTGATAACTCAACCAGGTTTGGCCCCGTAGTTCATCTTATCTACCGTATTTTGCCCCGCTTAATATCCCAAACAGATTTTCCACGTATTCCAAAAGTAAGTATAAGATTTATTTCAGGCTTCCACCCTCGTTTGTACTGAGACATGTTCATCATAGACGACAGCACAAAGACTGTTTCCTAAGTGTCCAAATATGGTACTTATGGTAACAAGTCCCGTATTCCTGCAGTTTTCCCAAAAGTAGAACAACTCCATTCTATTCTGTTATTTACCGAAAGGGAATTTTTTCTCCCAAAGTTCAACCATTAAATACCCATTTAAAATTGAGTTCTCAATTAAGCGTAGCTTTATCTCCCATATTGGCGAATCCCTTTCAGGACAGACGATCCCGAACGACAAACTCCTCACTGTCATTGTTTCGCAACTATTGGTTACGAATGAGTACTGCGTTATTCTGAATTGCGGACTTGCAATTGTGTCAGTGAACTGACAGTTTGGGTGGCATGCTTCAATGTTTCACTACGTACACGGCTCTGCTCACGTGATCGTTTGTCCACTTCCCATCTGATAAAAAATTACTGTAAAACACTGGGGGATTGGCTTTTTGGCGAGTTAAGCGGATAAGATCACTTAGTGTCCAGTTTTGCAAAACCTGAGTTGCATTTGGTGTTCAGGATGAGTCGCCTGAAAATTACTTGGTTTGTCAACTACAACCGAGAGATGAAGAATGGTTCGAAAATTTCCGCAAGACATATTGCAATAGCTAAATGACTACAAAAATTAGCATCGATAGATAGATAACAAACTGGCGGATCAAAACGAATCCACCAACTTCTGCAGTTTGGTGGAGAAATGCAGTGATAAATTGGGCAGATAAATTGGAACGTCGCTTGGGAGAGAGAGTAGAAGTTGTGATTAGCATTCCCACCAGTTTTTATATCAGTGTTCATAGTGAGGATTACAAGCCAGTGTATGACCTATTACCAATTGCTTTTGCTGTGGACTACAGAAAAAGCGCATTCTGGAGAGTGCAGTGACAGTTTGCGGTCCACTTCTGCTATAAAGCCTCAACATTACGATAAGCTTCAACAACTCTAAACATTAGAGCTTTATATTACTAACAGATATAGGAGGAATATACAAGTTTTTATTAGTTTGCCGCATTTTCTGTATCATTTGTTTCACAGAAAGTGATTAAACTTTTCTGAATCACTTTGCCATGGAAATGGCACAGGCTTTTTTAACGCGTTTCACAATAAGGTTGTTTACAACCTTTGAGGAAGTGCGCCATCTATTTACTCTGTGAAGTTGTTGTTGCACTACCTGGTTGCCATCTGTGTTCATTACAGTCACTTCATGGGGCAAAAATCATCCTGTTTTAGCTGCCGCCCGTGTAATGAATTGTTTGTGTGTCATCAGGTCGAAAGTGCCGTTTTTCGACAAGCTAGCTGGGTAATGAACAAGTTTAGTGGGATCATCTCTTAGCATGTAGCTTGTGTAAAGCTGTAAAGGAGAGTGGTTTTCCAATTTCCTTCCCACTCGAACTTCTCAACATGGCAGCTTCAATTAGGTGCGCATAGGTAGTTTGAGATACTACGTAGCAAATGAGAGAAAGTAAAACGGTGTTAAGTCCACTTCAGTGATTGATTCAACAGCCGAGTTTGAACTAGAAACAACATACTCGCTGTCATCTCAAAACCAAGGATGTAATGCCCCGGTCGTCATCATCGTCCATTTCGTACTGTCTCGGTAGAAACGGAAATAGAACTTGTCTTGGATCAAAACGAAAATAATAACCATCATTATTATCAGCTGTATGGACCGTGTACTTGTTGTACAGTTGTTGTAGCTGCTAAAGCTCCGTCCAACGATGATTTGGGGAGGTGAGGATGTACCTGCATATTGGAGACAGGAGCTGATAAATTGGTGTGTAAATATTAAGTGGGGGCACTAGGAAGGGAGCTATGCATTGAAGGCAATAGCTTGGATGCGAGAGTGTCATTGAGGGCGCGACTGGGCCATGTCTGACAATTTCTCTAACCATTGATGTGGCCCGTCTCGGGTTTCCCATCCAGGGAGACTGCAGTGACCAGCGCAGCTGAGCTTGCTGGTAATGGCTTTTATACTTCGCTGCCAAGTCAATGTTTGACCTCCTCTGGCTCGTTTCTACCCTTCACGTGGTTGTGCCAAAAGAAACCTTCGAGGAAGTCGGTCGACTGGCATACGGAGCACGTGGCCAAGCCAGCGCAACCTGTGGAGAGTGATCAGTTCATCTATCGTGGGCGATTTATTTCTCCCGAAAACTGTTCGACGAACTTCAGTATTGCTTATCTGGTCTTCCCACCGGACTCGGGCAATGCTCCAAAGACATTGATGGTCAGACACTGAGAGGCTTTTGACGTCCTCGGTGCGCAGTGACTACATTTCTGACCAGTGAAGCAATATAGATCGCACCGCTGCATTGTAAACGCAACCATTGACGGATAAGCTGGTGGCATGCCTACGCCACAAGTGATTCAGGTTCACAAAAGCTGCTCTGGAGTTCCCAATCCGGATGGAAATATCATCTTTCACAAGACTACCAGGACTGATACGGCTGCCCAGGTAAACAAATTTGTCTACTACCTCAATCGGTTCATCCGCAAGCATGAGACTAGGGTTCGAGCCCACCCAGTCTTGTAGTGGCGCTTTAAACTTTGCAGGTGTGAAGTGCATGCCAAACCGTGAGGCGGAATTATTTGGATTATTTAATATTGTTTAGATTACCACGATATCAAATCCAAGAAGAGCTATCTCACCTGCGTACTCCATATCTGTGGGCGGACACCCCGGGAAAACTTCGACCTCACAGGCATTAGAGGCTGGTAGTGAGCCTTTCATAATCATATCAATGACGAAGTTAAAGAGGAAAGATGAAAGAGGACAGCCTTGTCTGACACCACTTGATGTGACGAACTCAGGCGAGAGCTTCCCGTAGACCCTCACACAGCCGCGGGAGTTGGCGTACAGCTGCTTAAGGAGGGTCAAGAATTTATGGGGCAGCTTTGCTATACAGACACTACTATAGGCCTGACGGTCCACAGAGTCAAAGGTGGCTTTCAGGTCAAGAGGCACAACCATTGTTAGTTGCTGGAAAGAGTGTCGCTATTCCAGAATATGTCGGATGGTGAAGATGCGATCGATGTATCCTCTTGCAGGGCGGAACCCAGCTTGGTTTTCGCGGATCTGCCTTGCCCTGTGTTCAGTCAACCTTCGAAGGATTAGACCAAAGAGGGCTTTCGATGCCACA
>SJOL01006357.1:44059-73850 GCA_004794785.1 Opisthorchis felineus | reverse complement strand
GGTTTCAGCAAGCATCACCTGTTTGCCAATTTGACATAGAGTGCGGACGTTGAAAGCTCCTATATAGAAAGGATCTCGTGGATTTAGAAAGGTGTTATTTTGTTTATTGTTGATAGGCAAAGGGGAACATAAAGCCCTTCGGTCAGATAACTGATTGTCAAATGACCCAGTGACGCTTGTTTGTGTGGTGCGAAGGAGTTGGGGAGGGACATCGGTGGACACAGAACTGGGCAGACAAATGAAAATTCCCGGTTTCTCAGCCCAAGGAAGGGGGGTTAGTTGAGGTATCCCACACTAAACCTGACCCACAAGTCAGCTGGATGACGTATCGTTTTGTTCTGGAACCCTGTTCTAGCCTCTGACTTAGAGCTGACCTTTTCTAACCCGTCCTTCCTCGGGGGAAGGCAGCATCGCTACTTCCATGAACATGGACATGCTGGTCGCCTGGGGGAAACAGAGTACGGCCTTCACACTCCCATCGTGGAGGACAGTACGACTTTACCTCCAGACCGTAGCACGATTATTCGTAGAACGGAGTCTTGCTGCTGTTGGTCTGTCTCCTCCCCTTTGGTCTTCCTGAAATGAAAATGAAATGAAATTGAAAAAAATGAAATGGAACAAATTACATAGGAAAATGAGCAATAAAGTCTATCTGATCGCAGAGGAAAAGACTATCACTTGGGTGGTCCGGACGGCCTAGTCTCTTATTAGAAAATGATGAGAGAAAGAAATCGCACAGGGCAATGACCTTTCATAGTTTGCCAAGTCACTTTTATCGCCGTTAAGTGTTATTGGCTTCTGTAGTAAACCACAGGTTTTGATTTTGCAGGTCAACTGGGAGACTGCGTTTTCAGATCTATCTAGAGGTAGTGTGTGAGGCCGTCTGTAAAAATGTAAAGCTCAGAGACATAAACGTTTTTGGACAGCTTCTAAACATAAGTGTTATTTTTGCTCCTGTTTTGCTGGGTTAAAAGCAACGTTCTCCGCCGCCCTACAGAGACGCAAGAATCTATTAGTCTTTGTTCGGACAGCCCCTATTTTGGAAAAAAGCAGAAAGAAATATCGAAAAGGTAGAGACGACAGACGGGAACATTCCAGATGACTACTCTGGTGAAGTTGACGTTGCGGGACATGTTCAGATCCGACGCTCTCCCTTTACCAATACGTATTGTCAGCCTTTGGCTGTTGATAAGGAACTGTGTGGTTAGCGGCTTCAGAGGGTATGTAAAAACGAAATAGTACCTACCATTTTCACTGGAAAATCCTAACAAATTTTATACTGGTCAACAGAAGAACTCGACAGAACACATCATAAGCACGGGAAGGATCTGGAGAAAGTTCCTCTATAACTGCTCATCTCAGACAGTACTCAGGATAAAACCCCGTAAAAAAAATTTACACAACTCAGTTTCAGTTCACTGTTCACTAGATTACGTCATAGTAGTTCTTTGTTTGTCGTTGAAAACAGTCTTCCTCAACGCCAACGACAACTTACAGAATGAGATAAAAGCCTTTTTCACAAACTATGTGCATGTTAGGTACAACCATTTGAAAGGAGCTGTTCGGACATTTAGTTGCTCTCCTCCTGTTAGGCGTCAGCTAATACATTGCCTATTAAGTTGTGGTGAGACTTTGTGACCATATAAAGACAATCGTGTTGTTTTGGGCAGGACACTTTTCTCAATCGGATATGCAAGGGTGTCAAGTCCTCTATGAGGATAGCAAAGCGTTTTATTACTAGCCTGAAGACCAAGTCGTCGAGTATCCCAAATACTAACATATTATTTATTTCATTAATTACTGGGTCAGATATTTCGGTACCCTGAAAACAAAACATTTACTATAAACTGGCCACCTCATCCTTGGTAGGGGATCACCACACCACCTTTCAATATATTTCACGCACAGTCACGCAACGTTTCACCCCATTTGCCTTCCTCCTGTTAATCCATGTACGCAGCTCCCTGTAGCCAAGCTATTGCATGTTCAACTATTTTCTGTCCAATTATTTTCTGCCTTACATATGTTTATCGTTCTATTCTTTTCAGTATATGTCATGACGTTAATTCAGCGATGTCTGCCGTTCGTGACCGTTTTACTCAAATTTTCCAATATTTATACGGACTTGAGGCATGTGCATCAAAGTATTTCAACGATTTGAATGAACATTTGAGTCAAAAATCAGTTTAAGCTTGTCCGTTCCAATAGTTAGATTCCCTAAGAGAAAATGCCTATCGGGAGCATTTAAATATCCTTAGATGTGGGTTTTCTAAAATTCACCCAATGGTAACTGAAAATTTATCCAATTTACCAAACCCATAATATTGACATCAATTTATCCTAAGCCTACTCAGCATGATGGGGCTCAAGGAATTCAGATGAAATCACTGGGATTTTATGAAAGTCAGCGGAGACGTTTGCTTTCTAGAGACTTTTGAATAAGCTTATCTAGACTGTGTTATACTTGCATTATTTACACTGGCAAGCCCGTTTTACAGCCGGATTAACTCAAACAATCAGATGACATCAACATATATTTGACGCGGTCTTTCACGAACTCTGTCCCCCTGCAGCTGACCTGCGTACATTGTCCTTGTCGGCTGTTATACACATTGCCAGTTAAAAGATTCAGCCAAATGAGTCGCAGTTACCCCCTTCTAGTGTCGCCGAATACTCAAAATTCTTCGCCGTCAGGCGTGCATGTGTAGGACCCATGCACCTTAGTCCACGTCAAACTACGTCACTTCTGTAAATATTGATGAAAATATGTTATACCTCTTGGACAGACACAGAGGGATCACATGCATATCCGTGTAGCTGGGTTTCCTTATTTGCCCACGTAGTGCAACAGTCTTTGCATCCTGCCGAGTTGAGGTTCCCCGAAGAAACAGGATTCTATTCTCTCAAGTTAGCACATCACGGGTCTAAGATCTAATGCCCCCACGCAGTTGCCTGTGTTCGTTAGTCAACTGCTCTAATTTGAAGACCTCATAGTATAAAGGGGAAATGAAGCTATTTCTGTTTTTCGGTCCTCAATATCCTCGTACATAGTGAATAAACCAGCCAACAATTGCACTTATTCACCTACCCGATCCGCCCATTGTCCATGGCCTCATTTGGTTTTGTCGCTAGTTGAACAGCTTACTAAATAACCCTCAAAACTTCAAAATGGTACAGTGTAGTTCAAGCCTCCAGTAGTGTTCTGGTTTCGTCTAACTCGAAAGGTTAGGTTCAACCAAACCTGTCTGAAAGAAACTAGTAAATATCGTACTTCGGCTCAGCCGATGGTCGGCAATGGACAAGTCTCTTACAGAGCTACCCACTAGACCTGACAGCGGCAAGAGCAATCTATATAATGCTAGTTTGCCGCTAACCCCGTAGTATATCGTTGCAATCCGTTCTCAACGTAGAAGCGATGACAGACTGTCTGTCACCTTGAATCGGTTCATCCATGCCTAGATAAATAAAAATGGAAAATTAGGCCTAAAAATCAATGTGACTTAACAAGGCAATGTTTGTTTGACAGATAATCTTCATCGTCAAACGGGAGGAGGTCGTGCCAAATGTTCTCACTCCATTCAGCAAAACACCTCACTTCTTATAAGAACTTTAACGGCAAGTTTACAAAAAATTCAAACTTGTTCCCAAANCTTAGCCGACGGCTTAACTGCCTAACAGATGTTTCCACCAATGGCTACCGTGGCTTGATGCCCTAGTGGGATAAGCTTGGACTCAGCAACCGGCGTGTTCGCGGTTCAAATCCGGGGGACGTCGTCCAACTTCTTTTCGACATTACCCGCTAGCACGTTTCTTCACAGGACACTACTGCTTTCGGTGACAGTCATATACAGCATAAAAATATGGTCAACTAAGGTGAAAGCAACTTCAAGTTCGGAGTGCGAAAAGTGTTGGATATGTAGTTAAGTTTGAATCGAGATTTCCGAAAACACAAATGTCGAGTTCCTGCTAAACGTTTATTAGAAGAAGTGGTGTCGGTAGTCAGAAACAAGTTATGTGAAGAAAAGCAGGTCGATGGAGGGAATTTTAGGTACGTGGATATGTTTGTGATGTTAAGTTTACGTATTAATTTTATAAACGTCAAATTTTACATATATCACGCGGAAAAGCAGAGATCTCCCGGAACAAATTCTTTAAATTGATTCAGACGATTTTGTCGCTTGCATTGACTGTTGGCCTTTCTTTAATTTATGCGCTCTAACAATTTAACTCGTTCTTTTCTTCACAGATAGCGTCTTGCGGCCTGGACCGGGCTACTAGTGTAAGCAGGAAAGCCCTTCGCTGCAGAGCTGTTTATTAGAAAAACGCCAACTAAACGGTTACAGACTATTGGACAGGAAGGTTAAACTCTCATTTGCATGTTGTTTTTAAAAAAGGAATATCCATCTTCTTCTCGAACGCGTCTTCTTGAACTCTCCTGGATATTCATTGACTATCGCACAATTGCAAAGTAGTTCCACAAACTCCGTAATAAATCCCACCTTCCATTAGATCAAGGCGAAGTTACGAGAACACACATACTACTCGCATGCGTCATCAGTAGTACCCATCGTTACACTAGGAAACCAGGATCTTAGGTTCGTTCAAGAAGTTGCCATGTATAACCTCGTCTTGTGTTATGGTGGGGGTTTCATCCCAACCGAGTATCCTCTATCACATCAACCCTGTTGCAGCGCAAAATATCAGCAGGTTTATTGTTTTCCCGTACTACGTAGACTGTCACTACTACATGCGGCTTAGTTCAGTATTCCCGTCAGCTCACAACCTCTATCTCTATATACGATGATGTAAGCCTTCGAAGGCATTTTCTCAAACCAGCGGTTACAGTTTATGGCATTCTAGTGTTATTTACAGTCAAGCAACCGGCGAGACCTGTCCGGAATCACTATGCAAATATTTTTAATGAGTTTACTCAATTTAGTTCAGTGAAACCGGGCCATCGATCTGGATAAATGATGCAAGCGTGCTCGAAATCTTGATAAACACCAATAAACTGGTTTCCAGCGGTCTATAGTGCAGTATTCCAAATGAAACACCAACATTTCAGTTTCGTCCAAACTGCCAATACTCAAGATATGAATTAATACACTGGTCAGAGGTTTCGGCAGACAAAGAAAAGTCAGTCTCCAATGGCTAAGGGTATTCTCCATGGCAACCAGTCAGCTTTTCAACCCATTCATGGAGTCTGTCTTTTGGTCCGTCTGATCATGATGCAACCAAGGTTGGTAACAAAGTCGATCAAACGTTAATATTTGATTACAGTATGACTCGATTTTGAGCAATACGTGGGATGAATTGCTTTTGTACACCGCAGCCCCCACTAGTGAAATAAGGAAAGCTCTTCGCTGAAAAGCCATTTATTAGCAAACACGAACTGAAGGGTTACAAGCCTTTAAGACACGAAAGTAAAAATCTCATATGCACGTAGGTTTAAAAAAAGAACATTTTCACGCGTCCTCTTGAGCTTTCCTGGACATTCACTGACTGTTACACAATAGTGAACGAACATTGCAAGGCGGTTCCACAATTTCCGTAATCAACTTCACCTTTCATAACATGCGTGGACGGAGCTCGGACACCAGACCATAGACCATTCGCATGCTTCATCACTAGTATGTAACTGAGTTGGTGGTGCGGAGCTCACACTGGATACCAGGACCAAAGAAATTCTCGGAAAAAGCCCAAACTACCGTCTAAACAGTGGAATCAGAGGATCCGATATTCGATACGCTAGGAAATGAAATACGTTTGGTCATAAATGACATTTTCCAGGACTATTATACGGCCTGGTATTTTTCAATTCAACTAGGCCCAACTATTCTCTGACTGGTTCTTTTTTAGATGCCATACCGGAGTCTACCTAATCTTAGTAACTTTAGGTTTGCCGACAGTGAATTACGGAAGCTAAGTGCACCCGAATGTTTCTTGATGGGAACTAGTGAAACCGCAATCTGCAAACAAGCTTCCTTCAGGGATCTCTCCAACAAGAGAGGGTGACTTGGTATTGTTAGCTTATTGTTCTACTCAGTCTTGCAAACCACATCTATCCGCTCACACCACTTATGAGCAGAACGACCGTTTGGTTGGTTGACTGTCCTCAGAACCAGTCATCCTAACTATTCCTTGACCTGATCTTATCTGCAAGTAGGATATCTCCAAATACAAATACACAAACTATGAACACCGATTTCATGGTGTGCGCACATGTGGTGAATCATAACAAGAATCACATGTGAAGCTTTCATCCCAGTTCACGTAGCATGCAGTAAAAAGTTAGGATCGCTATTGACAGAACACACCACCGTTCAGGAGAGAATGACCGGTTTCATTCTTCTTGGAGCTCATTACGTAGGTGCGGTCTCCGAGTTCCCGTCAACCTTATGTTTAGATGAATTTAGATGAACCTGGTCACAGTGCGAGTCAAACCCACATACGCAGATCAGACTGATCAACCAACTAACGCTATGCATTTTACAAAGACCTTGCCAGCCAGTTAGTTAGTTAGTTAATTCTGCACCCCAACCGCTGGCAGTACGGCCTAGAATAGGAGGCACCAAACGACGACTAGCGGTCCGGATCTAGCCTGTTTCGACTCCGTATTTAGATGTAAGTAATATCTATGAACGCAAATAAATTCGGCGGAAAGGCTGTTCTGCATGATTTTTTTTTCAGGAAAAAGATGTGTTGGAACGACGAACATTTCGGTGCCGTACCCAACCTTACTGTATCTAAATGAAGTAGTTTCACGTGGTGAGACGTTCAGCCAACTACTATTGGCCATTTTAATTTAGACCAATTCCATTGAGTGTCACGTAGTTTGGTTGAATGGGCTTGCAAATCGGGAATGAAGAAATCCTCAGGTTATAAACCTCGATGGAATGCCGCCAAATAATGACTGTCAATGGAATAAACGTATGCGTGTAAGACGAATTAGGGATTATTCTTATAATCTTGTTCGTGCGAAAAGCTTTGGATGCATTTTCATACCGGAACCAGCAAGCTCCTTCATGATTTCGACTCATTTTTTTTATAGTTTTGATCCTTTAAATTTTAACTTAACCCTAGGAACTACGTTGAAATGACAGCTTGGTTTAGGATGACAAATCAATACTAGTGTACGATGTGAGCTGACATGAACGTGTAAACATAACTTGGCTTCTTGAATCTTCTTCGTCCACATTTTCGGTGCCTAGATTCAAGGCCTCTCAAAAGAAAGCGATAGGGTTGAGGTACTGCCAGGTTGCCCAAGTCTAGACAGGAGCAATCAAGAAGCATAAGTCGGGTTTGAACGACGGACCATTCAGTCAGCAAGTTCGCGCTTGAACCACTGAGCTTTCTAGAGCTCACTTAGACGAGGATGTCTTTGATGTCGTGTTTGTGCATTCGGCAGACGCAAACAAGATCGCAAAGAAGACGATACGTGCGTAGATGCGGTAGAACCTGACCGAAAACAGTGTACCAGGAAGTAGAAAGTTACCGTCTTACGTCGTAGTTAAGGGTGAGTGCTTGATGGTTAAGTAAAGATGAATACCATAACATATACCTTTGTGTGGTGACATCGCCGATCACTCATGTACTACTTGGCAGTGACTTATTTGACTAAAACCGAATGAATGCAGACATTCATTAAGTCTGACTACGAACAGAGGGACTGGTGATTATTTTGTCATCTCTAACACTGACAGTCCAATAAGTTGCTAGGTAGGCTAAATAAATTTCATAGCACGTACAGGCCCAATTATTTACCAATTTGTGATTAGTACTGATGGTACACATAGAATGATTTCGACTGACAACTAGTCTACGCATAGCCAGCACACCGCTAATTACATATTACCGAATAATCACATACAACGCAGAGAGGTTTCTTCTTGTCGTGTGTCGATGTAGCTGGGCAGTTTATCTTCTGTAGGAAATCGGAAAACGTCGTCCACATTAGAAATAGCTTTCTGGTGTACAGACGCCAAAAGAGAAAAATGCTGAGCATGCTTAGACATGATGGGCTGTGTTCTGATTACTGCGACAGGTAAACCATAAATTGCAGAGTTCAGCTATTCGGCTGGTTGTGGTGAACAGTCCTCATTGGTGAACTGATGATACCACTAGAAATGAGGTTGCATTGCCGAGAAAGAATTGCGTTTAGCTAATTATACTAATCCAATTTGAAAGTGAGATTTCCCCAGGGTTGGTCGTGTCCCTAGAAGTCAAGCTGTTGACTGATTTTGCCCTCCCGCTTTATTCTCTCACATTCGTATGAAACCGTGGCCTGTTAACATCGACCCATACGAAGCTCAGACCAAACTGCTTTCGATGCAACATACCGCTTCAAAAATAGGCGTCCAAATGTCTGAACATAGACCATGCTAGTAGAGTCTTCACTTTTCCAGCAACGGACCACACATTGCTAAGAACATAAGGCTGGCTGCCGAATGCCAAATGAACGGCGGGTTAGACTCTGTATAACAGGCCAAACTACGTTTTCTTTCAATCAGCTCGAATGGTGAAATTACTGATCCGTTGACGTCAGTTGATGATTTTGGATTTATTTCTGACGAAAGATCAGCGAGTGCAAACGTGATGTAGCTCTCTGGACTGAGGGAATCGCCCAGCTTCTTAAATCTAATCTTTATATCCCGGCAAAACAAGCCCGTGACTACGACGGGTACAGTTCTAAAACAGTATAAAAGGGCAAACCATCAGAGATTTGTGCTGCATTCTCGTCAAGTCGGAGGCCATAAGTAGGGGGTAGATGAAGTATAGCATGTCGTCGGCTGCCTGAGCGGACTGAACCAATAAGTTCGCTTGTCTGACGGCTGCATCTTTCTGGTATTACAGGTACTCGCCTCCGACGCCAAATAATTATTCCACCTGGTGACTGAAAAAATGTTTTATTTGTTGAAGTGCTCAGCTGTTTCAGGCCTCGACAGATGTTCACTGTATCTTACTCGGTCTCACAAAAAGTATCCAAATGCTGTCTGAGTAAATCAAGCCTTAAAAATTTAATCTGTGGAAGCATGGTTTGCCGTAATGAAGAAGGGACTGGGGAAGAGGTTCGACAAAGCTTGGGAAAATAACTTTGACTGCCTGCTTAACTCGGGGCCACAAAAATAGAACAAAGATTCACCATAACCGGACCAGAGGAGGCAAAATCAAGGGGCAAACCAAGATATTTAAGTTTGTCCTCCTAATTTGATCCCGCGTGGTATACTTCCAATAATAATGCCATAATTTTTTTACTAAACTTTGGATGTAAACAAGAATCGAGGCAACATCGTTAGCCCTAATACTGTAGGCTAACGGTGTTCGCGAATAAGTTTTAACACCAGAACGACCGGAACGACCTGTAGGACCTTTGGCTTTACATAACTTCTTTTACGACAGTGTGAAGTGCTTGAAATTTTACGATCTCCCTTAAATATCGTCTTCTGCCGCTACATTAAATTTCATTCCGCATAATAGATGTTGATGTTCTCAAGAAATACACTCATTTGCAAATCAATTTGGTTGTTATATTCAAAAATGAACAGGATAAACACAAAAAGTGAAAGGTTGTTCCCTGTGGGCCCTGGAGTTTCTTATGGTGTGCAGTCATTGAGTATATTACTGTATTCCCGATAGCTGCCATATTGCCGTGCTTTTACATGGTTTACAAGGCAAGTGGGAAGGCATTTAGATGCCAGCTACGAAAAACCCACGACGACGTTCGCCTGCGTTTTGCTCACATGGTAATCATAGGATTGATGGGTTTAGCGAGGACAGAACTACCTTTGTCCCTTTTGATACGCCTAAAGACTTCATATAAATTAATCGAACATTGTATCTCTCAATTCGACCACTCTCCTTATACGTGGATATTAATAGACAATCTGAGACTGTTAACTGATTGACATTTCACTTACACCAGTTTACTCATATTGCCACGTTTAGTAATTGCCAGTCATATTATCCAACTGAAACCCTACTACTTCTGGATAATAATTTTTGCTCCTTGCTCTGGATTTACATAGATTAGGCTCGGTCTGTTTGGAGGTTTTAGTATTGTGGCAGTAGATGGTTTAGCCGGAAGTACGACTGATGCTACGGGACTCCACTCTGCAAATACCCTAGCCAAAAACGGAGGGCAAGTAAACCTCATCAGTAATCTCCACCTGGTAAAGTACATAAACATCTTTATTGTACTAAGAGATCTGCGTCTTAAAATTCACATAAATCTCTCCAAACGGTTCTCGCCCTGTCCTGGCACAATTATTCTGGTGAGTCCACACCACAGGGATGAAACAGTGGGCTTGAGTTTTGCTCTCAAGAGAGCTTATCAGAACCGTGTACCCTTGGTCATACCGAAGTTTTAACTCCGAGCACCTCACATGCGAGAGGAGCGTGCCATGAATGCTCCATCAGTGCACATAACACATTTCTGGGTTATTGGCTCTGTACAGGCGAATATGTTCACCCCTGAAGTGAGTCCAGCGGGCTCTGATGAGAGTCCAGTGATCTCACCGTTGATGTGGACTCGTCAGAATAATCGCACTAGGAGAGGAGGACTTTTCAAACGGGGCTGTTTTGAATACAAATCTTTTATCGGCCCCGTAGAATGAACAACATTAGCTTTTTTGGGATTACATAAGAGTAATAGAACTGTTATCAAATGAACCACTAGTGCTGAGGGTCACTACGGGTTTCGCCCTTTTTTGGACCCACCGGTTGAGTTCAGTTTAGAATATCTGAATACTTGAATATCAGACTGATCGTACATAAACAACCTCCAGGGTGTAGTGTGCACTGCTTAGATACAAGTCACAGTCCAAACTGTGGTAAAGTATGTTGGCTGAAAAGCCTCACAAACCTTGAGGGGAAAACAGACAAGAAGAATCGGTTTGCAGTCACTTTTATGTTGCGCAAATTAATACTCTGGATATTTTTCAGCAGTGAAAACACTAATTAGACAATGTGGCCAGTATTTCCAGGGGTAGAGAATCAGAACCGCGTACTCTGTCAGACCCCACTCTTGGTTGCTGGTCTGTTCTCCGAGCTTGGCAGTTGGATTGCAAACGTTTCATCACTAATCGAGGTGACATCGTCAGTGCGGAGTTGAGTGGGTGATTGGTGGTGAAACGTTTGCAATCCAACTGCCAAGCTCGGCGAACAGACCAACAACCAAGCAGCGCACCCGAGCTACCTATTATTCAAAAACATTGCCAGACCCCACTCCTTGCAACCGTTTGGACTGCTCTTCGGAACCAATGAAAGTCATCTGATTCAGCGTTAGAACAGATTGGAAAACAAATGTCCCCAGATGAACAGCAGACTTCGTGATTAAGTTGGTCCACTTCAAGTTGACGGATAGAATTCCCAGCAACTTGTTAGTTCAGGTATCGCTTGGGCATAACCAATGTTGAAACGGTTGGTAAGATAGACGCCTAACTACCTCGCACTGATGACCTTTGCATTTTCGCTTTTATCAGAGCCGTTTAATATAAATTTAGGTGTGCAGGTGCATCACTGCTTGTGCCACTTTTGCCAAATGTCTTTCGAAATGGCACAACTTGATTTACTAGGACTTCAAAGTCATTTAAATGCTCAGCTGCCTAGCCACTCGAACTGTGACTTCAGGGAAGAAGTGGTACCAGAATGTCCGTTGAGATAGAAATTATTTATAGTGGCACTACGTTTTGGCCAGTTCTCCTGTTATCAGCAACGGCTGTTGGCTAAACCGAGATTCGTTGGTTACCAGCCTAAAAGTGCCGTTTTTGAGTTTGCATGGTTTCTAAAGCCGTGTTTCCATGATTTCTTATTGAGGAAACAATGGTAGTCGGTCTGGTTATTATTAAACTAAAAGATAAGCTGACGTGACCGGAAAGCATCTCATCCTTTGGGCACAAAGGGGTTGGTGATCACTTCACAAAGTTGATGTCTTGATATCCAAAGCATCAGTCACAGTTGAACTTAAAAAAACCTGTCTGATGAACACTATTGGTCTCTCTGTCAACATACTACTTGACTTAAAAACATGTATCTCACGCGTGATTAAATGGTACCTTTAGGGACAACGAGACTTTTCGACATTTATCCACCTTTATTTGATTGATCATTTTGTGACTTGATAATTCGCGTGAAAAGTGCGTCGCGAAGGGTCGAAAATTAGCTCATATAGCTTCGCTCTCATTAGTATCCTTCGAGCAGTCCCCCGGCCTATAAGCACTTCACAAGCATTCGAGCAGCTTACGCATCTGAAAAACGAACAGGCCAGCAGATGTCTCCACATTTTGTGGTAACCAGGCTTGCTTTCCACAGATCTCCCGCAATGGCGGATTAAAAAATTACCATCAACATTGACTCAACTGCTATCTCCGACCTGAAACCGAAATGATGGAAAGAAAAGAGTATTAGTTGACGGTGCCCTCACATATTGTCTGCAGATGAGCTAGCAAACAAAATGTTTCCTCAAATTATCTACTTAGGCTCAATCAGTGTCATTAAATTTCATCGGTTCTTCAACGTACCACAGTTGGATACTGCTGTCAGTTTCTGTTGATCTAGTTAGTTGTGTGTGGTGCGAATTCTCCAGTAGGGGGTGGGGGGCGCCGCGTGTAACTGGATGCGAGTGAGAGTCAGTTGAGCCGGACAGACTCTGCACACTACTATCCGTACAGGTCAGTCCGTGTTGACACTTTGCGCTGTGACTAGGATTAGGCTTGACGGCCCTAGATCCTGTCTTGGGTATAGGATAACCTATTCGGAATTAGTGGTATTCATCTATCTGTTGATTTGTCCGCTAACTAATATCCATTTTTCAAACATGATTATATCCTGATACACGCCGAGACAGTTGCCTCCTCGTACGGCCCCTGCTCCACAGGGGCAAGTAAGTAGACATCTTAAAAGAGTCGGGCAGTGTGAATCACTAGAGAAAAAAGCTGTGACAGACCAAATTTTGTAGGCAGTCCATTTTTTCTCGACATGTTTCCGTTTAAAACGCTCGTGATTTGCTTTGCGTTGAACGTAGCTACCCTTAAAAACCTTCTAGATCAAGTCACCATTCAACCTTTCACCAAACCTTTTTCCAATGCTTCCAAAACAGACATTAGAGAAAAAAATTGTCCAGTGGTCAATTTTCGTTGGATTCGCTTTCCATTTGCTCTTCACGCATGGTCATTTGTCACCACAAAATGGTGCACTTGGCTTCAGTCTACGACAAATCCACCGCTTTCTACCTGAAGGTTCCCATATCTCATACGTCAGAGTTGACAAAAGTTGGTATGGAGTGACTGATCCGTTATACCTATGGGATTTCATTCCCACAAACCTGAGAATTTCAAACCCAGTGCGATGTTTTTATGCACCGTAAGCTCGCTTAGATTCAAGTTTGTTTTTCATTTGAGTCTCTGTCTGCAGTTCCATCATGGTGGTTTTAGGAAGAAATGTGTTTGAGCGAAGGATCCAATTCAGTCTCTCATCGCCAGCCTGTCACATATGAACATACATACAAGTTTAAGCCCATAACAATTTAAACATTCAAATGACCGAAGGATTAATTCGAACGATTCAGAGATGTGAGAGGTGACCAAATTGGGGGCGGAGGATCAGATTATCGGGGATCAAGGAGTGTACCGCCTTGTTCGATCGATTCATTATGTTGCCCCATGTTCTGCACTCCTTGAAGAAGGTATGATTACACACACTGATCGGGTGAGTAAAATTACCACAGCTTGTTACGTCAATGTAAAACCCGAAGAATCAAAACGATTCTTGGTCGGATAACCACAGCTCATTGGCTGCTACCCTACTTTGCACCTAGGTCATCATGTAAAGCCTATTACCTTCCTGCATATTCGACTTGGAAATGCAAACTGACATTCAAATTCAGGCCATTCTCGTTTATGGACAAAAAGTAAGTGGATTGATCAGTTCCCAAAGTTTCACAGATGGTGTCAAAAATGCATTTTGTTACAGTTTCTTACACTGCATTTTGTTACATTTTTTCCCAAGTTCATGATTGCTCATACTCATAATACCTGGATTTCGCGTTTAGGGCATGCAGAAACCGAAGTAAAAGACACATGGACTACTTCAATAAAATTGGGTGAATGAACCTCCCAAAGCGTGAAATCAGGTTGCTTATCATGTGTAAGAGAAGTAAAACACACTGCGTATAATTACAGTAGATCCTAACCTACACCAAATGCATGACATTCCCGTTACACCTGAAGACACGATAATAAAATTTTTACATTTCGACGGCAATAGACTTCCGACATTACTTTCCGCTTCAACTCCAGTTATTCCAGTTACGGTCGTGATCGGGCATCCAACCCACATAATCATAAACGTTTCTGGGAAGAAAGGCAAGACCGCAGCACAGTCCGTAAATAATTTGTTAGAAAATCATCGTGGGTTTTTCCTCAACACAGCAGATCCTGGTAGATCTATGTCCCTCAGTTTCAAAACATTTTTCCAATCATCCAAGAACGAGAAAACGCAACTGGTGAGGCATTATACACTCGCCGCTAGCTCCGGCCCTTTTCCGCAGTTCTCTTTGTAGTTAGATCACTGATCAGGCTACGGTGTATGTGGATGCATTTTCAGAACATTCGGTTAATCCTGATAGGGTCAAAAGTTAATTAGCTGAGAGGTTAAGTTATGATTTCAGCTGATTCCCCCAACCATTTTCAAAAAGGGATTAGTATACGCCGGTAGGCATGGAGTCCAGTGTTTCGACGTTTGTAACTACATTAATCCTAAGATTTAACCTAACTGGGAAAGGTTGGCTAAATAGCATAGCATGCTAACAAACCCCCAGCTCATTGCAGTTATTCGTGGATTTACCACATTTGTTCGTGTAGTTTCAAGTGTATCGATTGGTCGGGAGATAGTAGGATAAAGAAAGTTCTAGGCTACATACTAGGTATACTGTATTTTGACGCCAGACTGGCTGAAAGAGTGAAGGAGACTAATGCTAATCTTATCGGCGATGATGTATGATAGAAATGTGCACATATATAAAATAATACAAGGGCAGCAAGGAGCACCAAGAACCTTTCAAATGAATGAAAAGAAAGAGCATAGTTATGGCAGTTAAATTCACATGCCCCTATAAAAAAACTCGCTTTCCGGCTGTCATTTACTCTCAGATTAATCTGATCAAGTCATACTGACCAAAGCCCAATAATAAGCCTTCAGACGCCCCAAAAATTCGCAGGCCAGATGCATTCAGTCGATGTGGTAGATTGTTAGTTTTAGCATGATCGGGTATCAGTGCACTGTCCTTCGGGTTTTATTACAGTTGGTACGGATATATCTGTCAACGCGTGCTCGTTGCTGCACTAACGCAAGCGATTTCTGCGGAGTAGGAATTGTTAATGCAGTGAGTCAGTGAATTCCATGTAAGCCCGGAGAAACAGTCCAGACTGGCAAACTCGCGGAGACCTTTGCAGATAGAACAGGCGGCCCATGCCCAATGGCACTGAACTGAACTCTGTCCTCGTCTATCGATGTCGCTAGCAAATCCATTCTATTTGCAGGTATTATACTGCACCAACCCTGCAAACCATCATGCAGTGATATACAACGAGGATTTCCAGGAACAAGCGTCTTGTTTTGCATGAAAAAAGGGGCCACATAGTTGTGAATGGGGACTAGTTTCGTGTGTGCGGAGTTATAGTGAACCTATTCCAGCTTACCTGTTGATGCTTTGAGAGCTGACATCCCGCAATCCGACTTCACCCATTCCCATACATGCATCATTTGAGTACCTCTGTAAGTTTGCGGATTCTGGTGGTGGTACGCTCACTGCTACCTGTGTATGGGTGAAAATCCGGAAACGCTCAGTTTCGAAAAGTGTCACACCTACGTTTGCCTTCTACCAATGGCAGATTTGTCCAGAATCTCAAAGCAAAACTAGTGTATTTTAAACTCAACTAATACCTGTATAATTATCGTGGCACCGGTCTTCCTTCGGATCGTAAACAGATTCTCGATTGCCCACATAGACCGGTGTCACGCCTTCCATATGGCCTAAACAGCGCGCTGTTGGTCCTCTAGCTACAAGCCATGCAAAAATATACAGTGGTTCCACCTATCAAAGCTTCATTCATCGAGTTGAGAGTCACGCGTTACAAGCGATTGTCCAATCGGTTCAGTTAAATGGTTCTGTTTTTCCTATATGACAGGGCGAGAGGGAGTTATGCAATGGAGACGGTATCAGTGATGCAGGATTACCGTTGGCTGCGTTACATAGCCTTGTCTCTTTGTCTCCTCCAGAGGTCCTCACCGGAGGGGGACGACAGTAGCTAAAGGAACTTTATTGAATGATAAGTGCTTTCAGGCTTCGTCGCTAGGTCATGAACTAACCATACGGTTGTACAATAAACAGCAGGCTTTCTGTTTAGTCGCGAACCGTTCACTCCATATTCGTTTCTGAGATCTTCCAGATGCATTGCTAGCCTTTGTCAGCGCGATATTGGCCCTCTGTGAAACTTTGGTCGCTGGTTAGAGTGTTGTCGAGATGGCCATAATCTGAATAGCATGCCATCTCACTGCTATTAATCTCTGCTTCAGTAGGACTTGTTGTTCCAATCTACGTACCACCAGAAACCAAACAGTTCACAAATGGTCATATCTAGGCCAAAAATGGCATGCTGTGGACAGAATGGTTGTTGAGAAACCTTGTAAACCTGTCTTAGAATGTGCCAACAGAAAGCAGTCCGTACCAGAATGTAACAGTATGTAATAGTATGCATGTATATTAATAGTAATAGTATATAGTATTTTGTTTGATAGGAAGCATTATGATTTCAATAGGGGAGGTTGTAGAGAACACTGAGTAGACACAGCATCTGAATTCCGAAACCCATGCACTCATAATGCACTTAGCTGCAGGCAGATTACGATTTTCTTTCATTCTCATGTCAGAATTGAGATCTGAATGCGAAAAAGAGCAACCATCTACAGTGCTGTTCTCCTCAACAAACCAAAGGCCTCTGTTAAGTCATCTATCGTGACCTACGGTGTTAGGCTGTGTTCACAGCATTTGTCACACTGAGGAAACTGCGTCAGCGGCACTCTTGTCCTGGAACGCGCACTGTTGCTCAGAAATGGCTTCATCTGAAATATTCGTGCCCATTTGACCAGCTAGGATATGGCCATCACCAGAAAGTAGGTTTATTCCAAGGTAATTGCCAGCCTTTCGTCAGCCTCCCTTCTCCTTGAACAACGACGCTAGTGATGGTTTTCTAATGGAACATCTTAGCTTCCTTTAATGGACAAGTCGGATGGAAAATTTTTTATTGCACTTCTTGCCTACCATTTAGAACATTTTAGATTGCGCCCAGCTATTTTTGGAAGCCTTCCAGTTTGTATATACGAATTCAGTTTTTGCAGTTCTTTCGGAGTTGGATTATAGTCTCTGCACGGTGCAGCATTTGTTTAAGTTGATGCCATTTAACTTTCAACCGTCAGCTAAGAAGTATGGAGAAGTAGGTCTGATATACATCAACCATATTTTCAGGTCTTGCGAGATTTGGCCAAACAAGTTGTTTTGAGGAAGTTTCAGGAATTAGATTTTGGGCATATATGCTCCTAGTGGTTCAAAGTGGTCATCATGTCGGGGACGATTGGCGCACCACTGGATATTGTCGCTTCCATTTTTACCCACTATTCATACTTCAGTTTGCATGAGGGTTCCAAGCGAATTGTCCTTCTTTCTTGAGTGAATGAATCTGACGGCTTCCCGTGAAATTTAATAAAGTCCAGATTATTCCGCTAAACGATAGACCAAATCACGGCTTTATTATTTTTCACAACCATCATCAAAATAAGTAGGTTTTGCATTTTAGTGATCCAACATCATAAATTCTCAATACCTTCTTCATTATCTGAAATTGGACCAACTCGAGCCTTAAGATCTCCTAATAGAAGAACACGATCGCGAAAACGTATTGGTCGACCTCTGACATCTAACCATAAAAATATTTTTCTTCCTATTCGGAACGGGACTCCATGAGCTCACAGGCGTTCACAAAAACAACTAAAACTCCACTTGCGGGTTAAATCCGAATCGCAATTCGTAATTTGATGTAGTTTAGTTCGCCGACAATGTTTTTAGCAAGTTTATGGATCCTGTGAGTACCACCTTTTGTTCTTGACCACCTGCGATGACCCTCAAATGTGAGTACTAGAGATGTTGTTCTTATTTGTGTATGTAAACGACCTCACCGTTCGATTAGACAACACCTGTGAGATGTTTACAAATGACGTGAAGATTATAGGGTCACTGAGAAACTGGCTAACTCTTCATAGGAAGCCTCACACTTTTGGGAAGTGTTGTAAGGCCTGGGACTCAATAACTCTATCAATATAACAACCATACGTAGCGGATTTTCTTATAGGTTTTCTCAGTACTTCTGCGCTCATCCATTACCACAAGGATGATTTCGGTTGGTTTGGAACAAATCGGTCTATAGATAGTGATCATAGTCCATCATCAAAACTTTCTTATGGAAAAACGCCACCATGTCTTGTGCGCCAGGATGCTACTAATCCGCCAGTTAATAAATATCTGACGTCTGCAATTCCAAATAGAGGTCAATGGAGGGAAAGTGGGACTGCATATGGATGTGATCAGATAGGCAATCTTCAGCACAAGACAAATGGGTGCTATCATTTACTCTTGCTAATCTGTATTCTGGTCATGGTATCCTGCGTGCTGCAGTGTTTCTATGGTTTTCGCCCTATTTTGATATCTTCAGTTTATCAGCCCAATATAAGATGCCAGTAGTAGCGAGTACTTTAGTGGGAAAATGGAATAAACCACGATTTTTATCAATCCTTCCCATCTGGCCAAACGAATATGAAGGTCTAGCATATATCGTTGGTGTTGAAAGCAAGTACAAACTCTTATCATCCGAACTTATCCAAACTGAAGCATCCTCTGTCTGCTCATTTTCACGGTACCCGTTTGGCTGAAGAAACCGAGTGAACCGTGATCACAAGACACACGGTCTGCGGCAACTACCTTCCCACAGATTCATTTCGAATCCGTGTAGGGTGGTGGGTCTCGCCATAAAGTCGTTTTTAAAGAAAATTAGACATACCCATCATCATCTCATCGAAAAACTCGCACTGGTTCGAAATTTTGCTCAGTCAGCGGTCTTGAATTTTTTGAAACTTATGGCAAGCAAATTACGACTTGGTTTACTAGCATTTGGAACTAAGGTAAAAAAGCATTTTTACCATTTATATAATAATAAGGGCATTTTTTTCTATTTCAGCTATGTGAAGAATAGTAAAACAGGGGTATCTGTCCGAGAGATCTTTTATGACAGTTCTTGGAACTGGATTTCTCCCGCAAATCAGCTAACCTACCCATTTTCACATTTCACTTGCATATTTTGAACACCTGACTTAAACCTGCCAACCTATCGTGGTGGACAGGCGTCAGTGCTTTGTTGATTCTGAGGTCCACAGGGGCTGTAACCCAACTCCTGGAGGTCTACTCATGCCAGAAGTCCAACAAAAATCAGTCCAACCAAGAGCAGCGAGTTTCGGTACTACGAACTATCGTATTACGAGATGGTCTATGGGGAACGTCGTGCTGTTCGCCGTAGCAGCAATGTGAAAACAGTAATACATCTCCTATAGGCCGCCAAACTCTTCACATTTATGAGAGCAGCAATGCTGCCTTCTTCCGAGGAAAGATGGAAAGCCTAACCTAGAAAACACACCCCGATCACCCACCAGATGATGATGACCACCAGCTCACCATCTAGTACCGTCGAAAAACAAATCAAATGTCCAGTGATTTTTAAAAGGCACCCGCTGAGCACAATGGCATTAGGAAATAGATTTCCGTGCTTTACACCCTGTGCCTTTGGTCTAGGTCAGCCTTCCACTGCCTTTATGAAAACAACGCTTGAGGTAAGGTACCCGGAAGGATTCCCCAGTTTCCAGGCTCGATACTCAAGAAGCTGCATCTTACCGCACATGACGTGGACTGTAAGGAGAGTAAATACAAGTTCTCTACGACTTGGAACCTGGAGCACTTGGATTGTCCTGTGAGAAAATGGGAGAGACACACCTTAAAAACGAACCGCTCTTGTCGCCAGAAAACACATCATCCACAGGATGGACTTCGCTGCATTCAGTGACGCTAGGCCGGATTGTCAAGACAAGTCAAGGGAGGCCGGATGTGGCTACACTTCTCGCCGAGGGATAACAACACCAGAAAGCCGAGTTGATAGGGTGTCGGATATCCAGTTTCAAATCACCTGGCTCGGATAATGATGGATGAACCGATATACATCAACACGATAATGATAGCCACCTGACTTTTGCTCACGTGGGCAAGGGTTGCCACAATTGCATACGCATATCTCCCCATGATGTCACACTCAGACGAGAAACTATCGGATATGGTTAGATCTGCACCTCCGAATAACTCCCACTTCCTGTTGCACGATGCCAATACGTGGACTAGGAACTTAACAACCTTGGAAAATATATTAGGTCTAAATAGAATCAGAACAAAGGACGATAACGGGTGAAAGCTGCTGACAAATTGTGAAGCATTCCAGCCCTGAATAACAAACTAGTGCTCCAATCTAGGGCCGACAATGCCAGTTAAATACACTCCCCCAAGAAGTGGTCAGGGATATGGAATCAAACAAGTCATTACGAGGAATGTTTCGCGAATTGGGAAGGCCAGAGCAGCTTTTATGGCCGTTGCGCGCCGAGGACGTCAAAAGACATTCAGTGTATTTCGATATCTTCGGAGCATTGCCAGAGTGTGCTGGGAATACCGGATCAGCAATGCTGAAGTACGTCGAATGGTATTCGGAAGAAATAACTCGCCCTCGATAGATGAACTGATCACACTACATAGGTTGCGCCGGCTTGGTCACGTGCTCCGTATGCCAGTCGACCGATTTCCTCGAAGCGCTCTTTTCGCACAACTACGTGAAGGGTGGAAACGAGCCAGAGGAGATCAAACATTGACTTGGTAGCGAAGTATAAAAGCCATTACCAGCAAACTCAACTGCGCTGGTCATTGCCGTCTTCCTGGATGGGGACCCCGAGACGGGCCACATCAATGGTTAGAGAAATTGTCAGACATGACCCAGTCGCGCCCTCAATGGCGCTCGTGCATCCAAGCTATTGCCTTCAATGCATAGCTCCCTTCCCAATCCCCCCACTTGACAGTCCACTGACAGTGCCATATTTAAGCACCAATTTATCAGCTTCCGCCTCCAATACGCAGCTACATACCCCACCTCCCCAAGTCATCGGTGAACGAAATTGTGGCGGCTACAACCACTGTACGACAAGTGTGCGGTTCTTACAGTGATGATGATGGTGACAAAGTGATGCTTGGGGCTGAATGCATTAAGGATCACTGTCTGGTGAGTACCAAATAAGGCGTCGCGAATGGGGAGCTGCCACGTCGTGGATCATGTGAACTCCCCCAAAGCCCTTGAGTTGATCAACAGAAGTGTACCGTGAATCATGCTACGAAAATTTATCAGTCCAGAAAACTTGTCATCCTCATAAAGGTCTTTCACCCTGGAAAGGAGGTCAGGGTACGGTTCGAACTCGATACCAGATTGAAGTGGAGCCCTATTCAGTTTCTATTTAACAGCCACAGAGGCCTTCCCTCTTTTTGAAGGTGCTATATCGATTTCATACCGGTTGGATGGTTATTTATTCAGTTCAAAATGCTTCCTCTCCAAAATATAACTGCACAAGCCCAAAATTAGTGTACTGTGTTTTGTGGGTGATCGTATTCTGAAGCGCAATTGCAGGGGTTGACTACGGCGTTCAGTTTAGAGGTATTTCGCTCTGGTTTATAAAATGCCCGTCTATTATCCAAGTGCACAGCGGTTTCAGCACGAAACCCCAGAAAGCCAGTAAGCTATCTTAATGCACAGATTTCTGTCATCTTGATGGCACAGATCTGGTATTTGAAAATGAAATAAACGCTTGAACTGCAAAAACCGACAAGGGGCATTTGATCGTCTCGGGAAACACGTTTTCTGCAATTAATACTTGTGTACAAACGCCAAGATTGCAGTGTATTAGGCTGTTTTTCTGCCTTGACTACTGTACGGTAGCCAAACCTGGATGCTATGTAGACAACGTGTTTACGTTTCTGACCAACTTTAAGTTCACCATCTGCACGGAATCCTTCAAATCAAACGGAAAGACCGAATTGCGAGCACCCTAAATCCTCCGAAGAGTGGACAATGTGAGTTGAATGCATTCTGATGCAAAACGACTTTGCTGGTTAGGCCACTAGAAACGGATGATCGAAACTGACATTCCCAGAAAGCTTATCTAGCCAGTTGAATAGTGAAGTTTAAAGTCGAGGATGCCCCAGATTCCTCTGTTGCAGCAGTCTTCAGACGGTCTTGACTATAACTTTTATTTTGGGTCATAAAAGGGCGTGCCACTCGATAGAAGGGTCTGAGGAGCGGCTATCCAAACAGGCACAAGAATATCCTAGACACACTTTGTCGTAATGCCGCTAAACAAGCGAACAATTTAGATAGAGCCCAAACTCTCCAGTGCAGCTTCTACCATGTTATGTGGACCCTTGCACCTCGGTAGGACTGGTTGGGTCACTGACGTACTCACCGGTTCACCCCGTAAGCGTAGCAGCATGAAACCGGGGTATGCTTTTTTCCATTTTTCAATGAGTACCTGCGTGGCATATTCATCCTACTAATGGCATGATCATTCATTATATGCTGCAGTGTATGGTGTAAGCACGTTGTCCATTACCTCCTTGAGGGTGCGTTCACTGGCTGCACCGGTAACACTTACATGACGTTGTATTGGGTGAGGGGCTGTACTGCGGTGAAATTTAGAGGAACTGATTGATAATGACGATACGTCGATGATAGACAGGTAACTTATGCCGGTGCTTATTGTTATGCCCTCCATTACGCTGACTGACTGCTTGCAACAGAATTCCACACATCCATCAGTTGATCTTATTCCCTTGGGTCCATATCGCCGATATCAACATATTTATCTCAGCGCGATCTGTCCGGCTCGCCCGGTATGCACAGACGTCCAATAGTTCAGCCACAGTGCACGAGCAAATCCTATTCGGATGAAAACTGGTGGTTCATTCATAATTTAAACAGGCCTAAAGCTTCGGCAAAATAATTCTGAACCATAAGATGTTCTTCTAACTGACATTCTTTGAACAAAGAATGAATAGCTAATAAACCTTAACTAGAAGTCTTTTCGTATGCTGCAACTGTGTAGAATCACTTGTGAAAAGTGGCTACGCGCGCCCAGTGCTCCAAGCGAAAGGAACGTTTATCACAAACAACGGCTTCGGCAGTTTTCTTTTAATGTTCTTCAGTGTTCCTTAAATGTCTGATTTTAGTTGGTTGTGGCAATTTATTCGCATCTACAGTATTTTTCCTACTAGGGAGCAAAATATCTCTGAATATCGCTATTGAACGAGAACTAAAAGTGGACGACTTCGAAAACCATTTTCATACGGTTTGTACCACCTTAACTCAGGAACTCATTCATTTAACTCTATAAATATTTTGTGGGACGGGAGAATTTCCACAAACCTCCTCCTTTGTTCTCCGCAGGTGTGCACACCGTTCACCTTACCCTTTTACCTTTTTGGATTACCATACTGCCCAAACTGCATCATGACTGGCTCAGATGGACATTGTTCCTACTCAGGATTCAGTCAGCTATCGAAAACTTTGAACAGTGTTGCTCCCTATAACCGTAACATATAAACTCTCTGATTTCAAAATTTTCACAGAGAACTCATTCCATTTGCACTCTCAAGTCAAAGATAAGACATGGTATTAATCTGGCCATTCTCTAACTTGGAGTCGTTTTATGAATAGGTAACAAAACGAATTCATCTCCTGCAGGATTGGTCTGTCCAGTTTTTTGTTCTTATGTAATCCTTTCTATAGGCGCAGTGTGAATTGCTATGACATTTTTAAACATGCGTCCTGCAGAGGGTTTGAGGAGCATTATTCAGCATATCGTGTAAAGCCGACATTCGTGATTTGCAGTAGCTCAGGATTAAAAAAACACCACCAGGGACAAGTTTGGCTTTCATCTCCTAGAAACACCCTAACTGTGACCACTCCTGTAAAATTATTAAGTTTCAAAGTCTTAGGTGTAGAATGGGTTTTCAAAATCTTGAAAACACGCAAACTGTGAATAATCTCCCCAGAACTGTTAACATTCCACTAGTCACACCGGTCTTCCTTTTTGCTGTATCACCAAGTAACATCAGCCGAGTCTTTATGGTTGGAGGATAGTTGGTGCTGTTTAGTCAAACACAGTGCTGACCGAACAACCGTATCCAAACAGCAATATGTTCAACCACTATGGGAACTGCTTTTATCATGTGACTGTTAATCTGCTCACCGATCTTGGAAATTAGAGCGCAGGCATCCCGTCATAAATCAGATCACTCCAACTGGTGACGGATCGGTTGGGAGCTGATTGCGAAGCTCGGCAAACGGATAAAGTACCGCCTCATCAACAGCAAGTAAATTCACCCGAGTAACCGCTATTTCAACATATCGTCGGCTTTGTGGAACGTTACAGATTTTTATCTCCAGATCTCGAGACTCACAAATGTCATCAAATTTGTGGATTTGCCAGATCACGCTTCTTGCTGTGGTTGAAGACTCTATGGCAGGAACATTCATAAAATGGCTGGGTTAAATTTATCTGTAGGTATTTTGCGGGATTTTTAGTGTTCACTTTCACATCATTCTCGTTTGAACAGTAGTCCGCCTGCCCTGGCGTAAGTATTCTGGTGAGTCCACACCGACTGGTAGAGGTACTGGACCCCAGTGTCGCTCTAATCAGGGCTCATCAGCAGTGCATATCCTAAACCGTACCTGAGTTTGAACTGCGAACATCAGATATGCGAGGCAAGCTTGTTGACACTACTTCACAAGCCGTCGATCTTATTTTGACTGACTTCAGTCCTGTCTGGTGTATCACACCTAGGTTGTTTGTCGGAATAAAGGTGTCCTGTGGATGGTAGTTAGTTGTCCCAGTACATGTTTCAGTAAATGTGATACTGAACTGCTGTATGAGAAAAACAAAACAAAATTCACAATGCAGCTAGGTGCGACACCGCCGGAAAAATTACTGTTAGCTTAAACCAACAACCAACTCTTTGAGGGGCAGATTAGAAGAACCAATGGATGACCAAACAGTAGTAGCCGAAGTCTGCAGGGTACAGTGTGCGGTTTTGTATACCGCCCCAGCAACTTCATCACATCCGGCTTCGGCAAGATGATATTACATACAACATGCAATTAACTATCCCTTCACAGGTGACGTGCTTGAACGTACGTACAACAGAATTCCCATCAGCTCAAAGTGAAGTGCACTCAAGTAGTCTGAAGGAAACTCCGCTGCAGCGATGGCCAGACATTTCATGCAGTACAAAGTGTGTGATCATTTCGGCTAGTCACTGCCCAAGTCCTGAGTAACAAAAAGGCCAAATGGGTAAAAGTGGATTTTGAAAAATCGCTCGAGTCAGCAGTAGTCACCAGTGATGACCCTCAAGTGTGAGTACTAGAGATGTTGTTCTTATTTGTGTATGTAAACGACCTCACCGTTCGAGTAGACAACACCTGTGAGATGTTTACGAATGACGTAAAGATTTTAGGGTCACTGAAAAATTGGTTAACTCTTCATAGGAATCTTCTCACTTTTGGGAAGTGGTCTAAGGCCTGGGACTTTCTACGACACGCTTCCAAGCGCAGGCGTAATATTTCCCGAGTACTCCCGGGTCTATGACTGTAAAACAAGAAAATTACATACCCAATGGTTGTCATTCATTGGACACTGAATCCATCTACATTGTGTGTTTGCTGCTCAGTTAGGATTAAGTAGCCAAGCGACAGCCTAGTCTTCTACATGTCTATTATGTATGCTACGAAGGCTTGTCTTCAACGCAAGGCCAACGTAACTTGTCTGCCATGAGGCTTAAGTTATCGGGGAATGTGGAGCCGATGGTTCGAAAAGGATAGCACCAATGTTGACACCAACAACACAAATACATAAGCAACCGATATTCATACGTGAAGATCAGAAAGTATTGGAAATAAGTAGTAATAATCTGCAAATGAATAAAGTGTCCACAGTCCTGTTCACCTAGCTTGCATAGAAAAAGTATGCTAGTTTCCATTGCCGCACCCGGTTGAGCAGGGATTAATTTTATAATCCGAAATAGTTTAGACTAACCTACCATGAACCACCAACATCCCGGTTCTATCATTAAAACAGCGAAAAGTAGGGTCTTATCAAAGAAGCATATTACAAACTATTCACCTCAAAATCTAACCCACCTGGCTATAGTGGACTGTCCACCCCGAAGGAGTAGAGAGTAAGGCGCAATGCCTCACTCCTTATGCTGCTGTTCGCAGCTGACGCTTTCTGATGAGAATCGGGCTCGTGGCTTTTAGGATTGTTTCGACAGTCTCAGTAAACACGAAGACGGTTGCCTAGCTTTTGTACCCCGTATTTTCTCACGGCGTCCCTCTAACAAGGCACCATAAGCATGGAAATGCTGTCATTCTCAGATTCGTACCGCGACCACCGGATGATCACAAAATATGATTACCTATACCGCTATTTGATCTTTATCTGTCTCTTCAACACCGTCATATCTGGCAAGCTGAATGTCACAAGAACAAAATCCTCGTCAATATATCCCTCAGAGTCATCACAACACACAAACTCAATAACTCTGTCAATATAACAGCCTTACGTAGCGGATTTTCTTATAGGTTTTCTCAGTACTTCTGCGCTCATCCATTACCACAAGGATGATTTCGGTTGGTTTGGAACAAATCGGTCTATAGATAGTGATCATAGTCCATCATCAAAACTTTCTTATGGAAAAACGCCACCATGTCTTGTGCGCCAGGATGCTACTAATCCGCCAGTTAAGAAATATCTGACGTCTGCAATTCCAAATAGAGGTCAATGGAAGGAAAGTGAGACTGCATATGGATGTGATCAGATAAGCAATCTTCAGCACAAGACAAATGGGTGCTATCATTTACTCTTGCTAATCTGTATTCTGGTCATGGTATCCTGCGTGCTGCAGTGTTTCTATGGTTTTCGCCCTATTTTGATATCTTCAGTTTATCAGCCCAATATAAGATGCCAGTAGTAGCGAGTACTTTAGTGGGAAAATGGAATAAACCACGATTTTTATCAATCCTTCCCATCTGGCCAAACGAATATGAAGGTCTAGCATATATCGTTGGTGTTGAAAGCAAGTACAAACTCTTATCATCCGAACTTATCCAAACTGAAGCATCCTCTGTCTGCTCATTTTCACGGTACCCGTTTGGCTGAAGAAACCGAGTGAACCGTGATCACAAGACACACGGTCTGCGGCAACTACCTTCCCACAGATTCATTTCGAATCCGTGTAGGGTGGTGGGTCTCGCCATAAAGTCGTTTTTAAAGAAAATTAGACATACCCATCATCATCTCATCGAAAAACTCGCACTGGTTCGAAATTTCGCTCAGTCAGCGGTCTTGAATTTTTTGAAACTTATGGCAAGCAAATTACGACTTGGTTTACTAGCATTTGGAACTAAGGTAAAAAAGCATTTTTACCAGATATATAATAATAAGGGCATTTTGTTCTATTTCAGCTATGTGGAGAATAGTACAACAGGGGTATCTGTCCAAGAGATCTTTTATGACAGTTCTTGGAACTGGTTTTTCTCCCGCAAATCAGCTAACCTACCCATTTCCACATTCACTTACATATTTTAAACACCTGACTTAAACCTGCCAACCTATCGTGGTGGACAGGCGTCAGTGCTTTGTTGATTCTGAGGTCCACAGGGGCTGTAACCCAACTCCTGGATGTCTACTCATGCTAGAAGTCCAACAAAAATCAGTCCAACGAAGAGCAGCTAATCCTTCATAGGATGCTTCACACTTTTGGGAAGTGTTCTAAGGCCTGGGACTCAATAACTCTGTCAATATAACAGCCTTACGTAGCGGATTTTCTTATAGGTTTTCTCAGTACTTCTGCGCTCATTCATTACCACAAGGATGATTTCCGTTGGTTTGGAACAAATCGGTCTATCGATAGTGAATGTAGTCCATCAGCACAACTTTCACGTCAAAAAACCTCTTCATCCCAGTGAATCACCTTCTTAAACTTTTTAATCTTGACTCTAAGCTTTGTAACACATGAAAAGAATAACAATAATAGGGGCAGTAGGAACTGCTGTCTTGAGACTGGTCAACTGTGACCATCATTTTTTATACGTCACAGTCGTCCGAACAACATTCACGGTTGACACAAACCCTGCAGATCACACACAGAATTGTTCAGGCGGCACACCTTATCATGAAGGAAGTGAAAGTCCCCACACTTCGGGCAGATTTCATGGTTTTTCCGGACGTAGTCGGGGACCTATTCTGATGAAATGAAACCCCGCAACGGACCAGAAAACCTTATAACGGGACAACCGTTGCGATTAACTACACATATTTGCGACAGGCAGCCGAAATTTGCGTGCCTGAATACAGGCGTATTGGATCAATCTACGAAAAACAGTCAATATATCGACGGCCACGCTCACTGGCGTTCCAGTGCGATCGTGCAGGCGCGCACTGTTGCCCCATGAAAACATAACTGACAGATTACGAAGGTACTTCGGCGAACTTCCTTTCATAATTATACGCCGAAAAATTACGCCAGCGACCGTAATCTGAATATCTTCCCCGCTGGCATTCTCGCCATCTTGACCCACATATCCTGAAGGGACAACCATCATCACCGGGGAAATACTCACTCACCTGCCTTGTCACATTACATACATACGGAAATACGTTCCGTGGACGTGCAAAACCTTACATGACGATAAAAACTTATTTGACGGCATTCTCGAATACGACCATACTAAAAATACCTGGCTTTGGCATAACTGGCTTCAGTAATGCTAACTCCGCGAGAGTTGAATCAGTGGAAACTAAAAGGTTATCACTAGGACGAACATATGTAACTCACTTGACGAATCAGCAGATACGCAGAGACACAGACTGCAACAGGAACGAGCGAAGAATAGAATATTGTTGCTTGGCATCAGCTAACATAGTGTCCCGACACCACCACAGCCCTTTACAGGTCACAATCAATCAACTTTACTCTTTCCCAAACGAGAAAAAACATACTAATCGTGCTTCTTGGCTGTGTAGTTTAGGATGTCTCCTCCCTGCAGGGCAAACTGCACACAAATCGTTAAATGACTCCATCTGTCACGATAAACAGTTAATGTAAATTAGGAAGCTCGTTACGCGTTCATGAAAAAGCCTTAAAAAGAAACCCATTCACCTGCTTCATTCAAGCCCTTTTAGAAGTTCTGCTGTTATTTCCGTTACTCCCGATAATCCGTAATTTTCAATTGACCTCATTTTGACAATCTGAAGCACCTACAAATCATAGAAAGTAAGCTATATTTGGTTAACAATCTAGTCGGCGGTGTTATTGGATACAACCAGAAGTGGGTCATCCGTCCGTGCAACTTGCCAGCATAACTGTCCATCTCACTACCATCAAGCAAATGTGGTGACAGATGTTAGGTTGGTCAACAGTGTACTTTTTCCACATGTTTTTAAGGGAAACGTTTAGGAGCTATCATTTCATGAATAATTTGTCACGTTCGCCACAATTTACGAAAACTGAGGATGAGCTCACAAAACCAAGTTGATTCAGCTTTGTATGTTTATGGTT
>SJOL01006357.1:5432-36849 GCA_004794785.1 Opisthorchis felineus | reverse complement strand
GGTGCACCATTGGAAAGACCAGGATCTTTCGTCTTTAAGTCAAACATAGTCATTATTGCTGGACGCAACACGCGACTCATGAGTTTGCTGGAAACGCTTAGCCAACCTTATGAGTGGTGTGCCACATCTAGACAATTTACCGTGATGTCTTTTACATCGCACCATCTGAAACGTGAGGCGGCCGTGTGCGGTTCAGTAGGTTGAAGAAGGCCATCTTAAACAAGAAGTTGAGCTGGATTCAGCTGAATTAGTGTGCAAATAAGATCAGTGGTAAAGGTTATACTCACCCAGCTAAAATGTTGAATTATTAAGGGTAATTTCGGGTCACTCAACTTTCTAACAGACTCAAACGATCTTCTGATCAGGATTTTCGGTGAAAAAGTGTGCTGTATTTTCACTGGCCACCATGATGTCAGGCCTACTAGTTGTCTTAGTTAGACAGACTTCAAAAAAGCTCGTAGATACAACACGTATGTTGAATATGCTCATGTGGTTATTGCAAGCAATTTTATGGATACAGTCGCGACTGGTAAGTCTGGTTATAAATATTGAAATCATGACACATGGGAATGCAGACCTACCGTCCAGTTATATCGATTGTTTGTAGTTGGTCGAAAGCAGGGATTAGTTGGTCAGTTTCCATCGGTATTTTTCCGCTTCTGATGACAAGATGGGATAACGTAAACTACTAGCAACCGCTTTGGTTATTACTATCACGTTTTGACTGGTTACCATGGGACAAGTTGGTTACAGCGGATATATCACGTAGAAGATCCATCCCAATTAACGTGACGCACCGACGAAATGGTCAGCGTCATACGCTTGGTTTTAACCGGCTCCACTGTACAACGAATGATGCTCAGTCATTGTCTAAAGTCGGCATTAAGTCCTAGAGCCAACATGGTTTGCGTCACACTCGCAAGCAAGGGGTTGATAACAGAATAGTAATAAACTGGTATCATGTCCGTGTTTGTGGTATTGAGCAAGTAGTTACCGGTGAAATGTATCCTAAGCTGTGAGACATGAAATGTCTCCTAGAGAAGAGCCTAGTTTTCGTGTGATCGTTTCGGCATTTATATGGCTTCTGAAAAACGGCCTGACATGGCTAGATGGTTTTTTGTCTGGCGAAATTCCTCCCTTTTCTTTCACACCAAACTGCCTTAGGTATATGGAACAACATGGGTAGCCATTTTCCCTCGCTTATCTAATTTCGTCTGTACTACACAGAACAGGCTTGTGTACCAGCCTGAACATGATAGCTCTTGGCACGGATGACACTCACTGGAAAATGGATCCACGAAGTTTCACTCAATGGTTCGCACCCCTAAACCCATGAAAATCTCTCCATCAAACCCTTCCCTGGCCTCAAACCATCGTTTTCCGCGTCTACCTCATAGATTCGATACGTACCGGCGATGGAACATATCAGCATACTGAACCGATTTTGGCAAACTTTTTAAGCGCGCTTTTTGACCACTTGCGTTAGCACGTGTTATGCGCACAAGTTTGTCGCTAATTCAAATCAATTTGCCGTTCTTTCTGGATATGCAGTTTTCACAGGATTTTTACAACACCTGAATGCTTTCTTTGGACTTGCATTAATTCGTGCGACAATTTAGATGGGGATTCCCATAGTTCGAGGTTTGCATCCCTTTCACATACATATTTTGCACAAGTAGTAACTTATTGTAGTAGTAAATCACAAGACTTTGCAAATTTCGGATTGTGGTTTCGCGCGCCGCTCAATTGGGCTTTCTCGAATACATCAAACAGTCTACAAAGTAAAATACGAACTACTTTCCCCGCTGGATACTCACGCCAGTTTGCGCCCTACATTGTTTACTTAGGTCCACTAGGTTAGTTTTCCTTTTGACAGCAGTGTAAATGCTGTTCGGCTGTTGTATTTGGGGGCATATAAAATCATCTTGCAGCATCACCCGAGGTGTGCCGTATCATCTGTTTGAAGTAGTACAAGCTGAACATGCTCTGCTTGGGTCAAGCCAAAACCGCTTCACCTACTAGACACAATTTACAAGGATAGTTGGCCAAAAATTCACCGCAATACCCGTCCGTGGATTTGTATCACCTCCATTCTCCTTCTCCCTCCATAACAAATACACGACCATTCCTGACTTCATGATATGTTCTCCCGATTGCAGTTGTGATCTAGCAAATCAGCCTGAACAGATTCGTGGATTAGTCTCAGGAGCATTTTTATCCCTCAATGCCCTTAAATGTGAACGATTCCAGGGAGACTCTGGCAACAGGAACTCTCCAGTCGCTCTACCCTCACTTTCGGCGACAAGTCCTTTCTAGAACCGGCACCGTGAAGTGTTGGGTGTAGCTCTCTTTAGAGACCTTGTTTTGTCCCTACTATTGAAGTAACCTCAACCAACTTCCAACAAGTTGCCTTCTGCTCCCACAGCGAGACAGTCATCTGTGCTGCAAAAAAATAATGAGGATTATATCCATATTTCGCCTCTCTGACTGTATTTCCAGTAATTCTCGAGAAAGTCTCTTCGTACTGAACGATCAGTGAAGCGAGTTTCGATGTGCTCGGAACTTTCAAGGGCTTTCTTCATTGATTTTCTGGGCAATACTTTACCAAACTGCCTTCCTCTCACACGGTCCTGCACCCAGAAAACGATGCGAATTCCAAACAGTTGGCCGAACTGATTCACTTCTCCTCTACAATGTGCGATATTTCACTGACAGCACTTTCGTTGTGAACCACTTGAATGTTTCCTTCGTTTCCAACTTCTTTATGTCTGTCACTTCTTGTAGAATATATATGCCTTTTCATTGTATTGCAACTTAATTTCTAATTTTGAAAACTCATTTCAGGGTGCACAATGCATTTCTTAACTTTACTCGAAGAGAATTAACGTGACTTAACTTGTTCTAAGCACTAAAATACAATGTGGGCTAAACCAAAACCGAGACCAAGTGAATTACGAACTTCAATTAGTTTCCTGAAAGAATGAATCAGGCACTTCACTTTGATTAAAGCTCAAAAATGCTATCCCACCTTCACACAGGGTTTACCTGTTAAATATCCACCAGTAGTCAATTTACCTGAAAGATTTGCAACTTGAAGGTGGTGTCATCATTGATGAAATACAATCAGCAACCATATGAGTAGTGTGTTCCACAATAAAAGTGTTTCTTGGTCGACGAAGGCTAGCCACAATTAGACAGCAGTTAAAAGTTCATCGAATGCTTGTGAGTGATTGTTGTTCTTTGGGTGATTACTGAACCTATACTTGTGGCGCAACAAATGTGAAAACTTATTTTTCGGAGACTGTGTGCTAATTTGGCAAAAAAAACTCTTAAAATGTTCTCGCTTTCATTGTGGATTCTCCGTATAGCAAGTTCCAGACAATTATCGGAGTCGCATCTATCCATCCAAATGTCGCTCAACTTCTCCGTTCCCTATCCTGCCGAGATCGCTCAAATGAGCATTGTGATGGACAAGTATCTGGTGTCCTTCGAGACGAATAACTGCAATTTCGTGACCATGTGGATCATGTGGAATCATGTAGTTCACTGAGCAATACAGATTTTGCATTAAATATTCGGTTTTTGCTTCCAATCTATGGCTTGCCCAGAAAGCATTTGTAACCGTTTCCACTGCACTGCATAAATTAACGAAGCTTTGTCAAGTATTCTCCGTCATTAAAGTACGGGCTGAGGGTATTTACTAATACAAAAAAATGGCTGTTAGAAACTTTTGACAGACGTTAACATACTGCGCAAAGTTCGTTAGTTTTTAAGGAGTGAAATATCATGCTTCCATAAGTCTTGCATCCTAACATCTACCATTTACGGTGGACTGAATCAAAACCTGCTCCGAATACGGCATCTTCACTACCAATGGAACTATTCTCCACGTCTGATTAAAGAAGACGTTTCACCCGTGTTTTCAAATGAGATTTTCTCCCAACAATCTAACTTTCTATTCAAAGGACGGCAACACCTTGCAAGGTCTGAAGACGTCAGATTTAATCGGATTGCTGAATACTATTTGAAAGCCATACTCGTGGCGTTATGCTGACCTTCTACAGAGAGGTGTTGGAGACCACCTTCATGCCCTCCTGGTCGTAATAAATTTCTCATCTGATCCGAACAATCGATCATTCAATAATGTGCGCATACCTCCTAACACCTCGATTGAATAGATAAAAACACCGATACCGTTACACCACTTGTGATGGATCATATGATACCCTACAAAGATCAACTATTCGACATCTGACCAGTTTAGTTGCTTCGACTAGTGTTTCGCTGGTAACAATCACCTCCGTCAGAACGTCGGCTGCACTGAAGAGTGAATAGTCAGAGGGATCTAGCAGGGTTCTTGCGTTTCAGCATTTTCTAGTAATCAGTGTTACGCTACCGCACACCGAAAAGACCTTCCTTGGCCTAAGGCCTCGAGTTTTTAGGGGACCTGACGTCCTTACATTTGTCGCCCTGATGTTCGATCTTGTCTCTGCATTGACGTATAAAACGCCAGCCTGTTCTCACAGCATGGTGCTAAGGACCTACCTTACAACATAGCTGCTTTTATCAAAGTTTCTAGTGCTGTTTTAGCTCTAAAATCCACATATCTTTATGATGTTCAACTTCCTTCATTAAGCGACTGAACTTTCTGGTATTTTAGGTAAAAAAAAGCAGCCATCAATTTAATGATCTAGTTCCTTCCGATTTACTGGGAGTCCTATGGGACATTAGAATATGGCGGGTTATGGAACTTCCCCAATTCGACCATGTTTACACTTCAAAAATTATCTTATTACATCTTCATATTTTTGTTTCTCTTGTGCTTATTATCATTCACCTTTTCAGCATTCGGAGTCCCCTAGAAAATACGGGGGATATCACGATTTATGGGTTCGAACTATGACTTTTATCTGGCGGT
Source organism: Opisthorchis felineus (assembly GCA_004794785.1). Classification (NCBI taxonomy): domain Eukaryota; kingdom Metazoa; phylum Platyhelminthes; class Trematoda; order Opisthorchiida; family Opisthorchiidae; genus Opisthorchis; species Opisthorchis felineus. The sequence goes on along the minus strand of SJOL01006357.1, from coordinate 31,931 downwards.
CATTTCTTTTCAGTTACCGTCTACGTGTGTGGGAGATGACTGCATCTGAAACTGCAATGTTTGGAAGACGATAGTTTTTGGAATGTTGCAATGTAACTGCCATGCTCGGCGAACATATCAACAACCACCTGATTAACTACCAACAAATTCACCCGAACAACCAATATTTCGAAATATTAGTCGTCTGCTGAATACTAGCGATCTTAAAAATGCAACGCAATGAAACTCGTGAAAGAACTCAGGTAATCAGTATCCAAGTTCAACAAAAAACCTACTGAGGTAGACTACGGCTTGAAACCTAATTCCCATATTTTGAGGTGATCAAATGCAACGTGAATCAGGAGGCCCAGTTGAAGCCAGTTGGCGCTAGCTGATACGATACCAACCACAACATACAACATCCACGTACTCGGAAATCAAGCTTAGCTGGTTATGTGGTTGGTGCACATGCACGGGAAACATTTGTCTTGAAAGCCGTTCGTTTGGTACCAAAACTTCCGAACTATTGCTGCAGTTCAATGAACACATATAAACAACCGAAACTAGAAAGCATAACATGTAGGTTTATAAAATGTATATTCTCTTATTCTAAGACTGAAAATCCCCTTTCTTTGATTCATTGAAGCAACTATGAATAATCGAAGAGCGGAAACAAAGTCACGAATGAAGTCACGAAACATGTGAGAAATCATACATTCTTCCTGTGAAGTTGCCGCCAACCAAAATATGAAGTGGATTTTGGATTGAGATGGCGTGATTCCATTTGCTTGGTATATCCCATGTGACGGACAGTTGTGCGTGTCACGAGAGCTTCCCACAAATGTTATGTTGCAAGTGTTAAGGTTGAAACAAAAGGTGAATGAAGGATGAAACGCGTTACGTGGGTGGACAGCCGACAAACCGTAAAAATCTGTAGCTAGTTGAGAAATCTGTAAACGTTTTATTCACACCTCACTCGTTTGAATAACCCTGCTGTTTTCGTATCATTACGTTAGTTAATCCAAACTTGCTACACCAGCCTACGGAGAACTGGTGTGATTTATCACATTTGAACATGCCCACACTTTATCATGTGGACGACTCAATAAATGCCCGAATGATAGTTCTGTAAGAACAATCCGGACAGAAAGCACTGAGGAAGTCTGAAAGCCATCGGCAATTTTATGAATGGATGCAACGTTTTGCCATTCATTTCCACTTGGATAATTTAGTAAGTCACGACAAGCAATATCGATACAATCATGTGACGTAAACCACAGCTGACCAATCAGCGGCTGTCTGTTCAATGTATCACGGTAGCTAGGCGACGGCTTCATCACTTCCCTGAAGTCAGTTGTTGCTACCATAATGCCACCACATTTCAGGATAATGACACGACGAAATGGATTGACCGAAGAGGCTTACGCTTGTTATTTAACTGAACGTAAGTCCTTCATCTATAGTGTTTTGCCATGTCACCAAGTAAGGTAGGTAATTTACACTAATGATTGGTGGTTACTGAGTGAACTACAATCAATACTCGAAAAGAGAGATCCAAGTGTTTGCAATAGAGCAGTCGTGTTTGGAGGAAACAAATAGTGCTTCACATACCTTAAGTTTATCCTACTACGTTAGAGCTGTACACTGGATATGGTGACAAGGTGATATAGCTACATCACACAGGTGCCTGTTTTACCCAGATTTACCACTAGCCCAAGAGCTGGAATATTTCGCTTATAAAACCCAACAATATATAGCCCCAATCAAGAAAAAAATTGTCACACAGTCGAGTTTTAGTTGAAGCTAGTGTGCAACTCCACTTTAGATCATTGTATTTACATGATGACTACACTAAGCCTCTGAACCCCTTAATATGGTTGAGGGCTGATATCCTGGCTGACTAGTGACAATATCCCAAACACCCTGTTTAAATGCCTTCGGGAAATCTGCTGTTAAGTGGCTTCTGTTGAAGAAGACCTATTTACCACATTCTCATGACGAAGGTGCTTTCACCAGACCAAAATAGTGAGGTACTCTACACTTACGTACATCTGATGGTACCACCCAGGTAAGTCGGTTAGACACTGACATAACAGTGGAGAGAAATGTGATAAGTGCCGGTCACCTGGACGGACTAGACTATCCGGTAATCAAGAAAGGTGAGTTTCATAACCGTTCTCACCAATCGCTGTGCTGTCCTGTGGATCACGCTCAGTCATGCAGGCTACAAAAATGGAAATACGCCTATATCGAAAGTAAGTCTATGAATTGAACACTTATCGTGAGTTTGCCAGATTTGTTTCCCCAGATTTCTGTGCACGTTGTAAGGTTAAGCTTCGTAAATGAATAGTATCAATTTTGAAATACAATTAAACCTTCCAAAAGCACTCCTCTATGTTAACCAAGCCCGCGGAAGTTCCATCACACTTTCTGGTAGCATGAAGTGGGGTAAATTCATCCTCATGTTATCAACGACAAATATCCTTTTCTGAAATAAGGTGACGGCTTATAGACTGGCCAGGTGGTTCTTGACCTACTTGCGCGTTTGAAATAGGCTTGTAGACATCAGAAATTTTCTGTGTTGTCTCACTATTTTGGCAAACATTATTGAAAAAAGGTTTACGAAAGGCTCACCAAAGCAATTAGGACTCGATGAACCAAGTAAGGCGAATCAGGTTGATGAATTGAAGACGAGAGAAATATTACGGGAAAGTGATCGATACACTGTGACATACCAGGGAGACATCTCCCCCATGGATTTCAGGCAAACAAGTTTGTGTGCTTTGAGGTAGTTTAAATCACTGTGCTTCTCTACCTTGGATGTACCAGTTTTTAATTGACTGCACCAAAACAAAGAACAACATTATACAGTCATTTGCAAATTACATTGGTGTTAACGGGACTCCTCTGTTTACGATATTCTCCAACTGAAGACGGGCTCGCGTTTCAGTTCGAACAATATCCAAAATGTTGAAATATATTTCTTAACTCAGGGGTACTTATATAGGGCATGAAGGAATGTTTAAACAACCTCAAGCAAGTAATTTTGGGTCAGGAAAATGCATCAGTACTTCGAATATTGTTCCAAGTGAAACACGAGGCGACCTTTATCCAGTAAACTCAGTTGAAGGTAACTACGAACAAGTAATTCAACTGAAAATCGGTGCAGTCTCCCGTTAACACAAAGTTAGTTTGCAACCTGTTGTGTAACTACGATTACATACAATGTGGTGTTCAAGTAGAAAAAGGCCTGGGGACTACGCCAACTTATGAGCTCCATGAGGTCCGAAACTAATGGTGAGCTCTCAAATAGTTTTCAGCAGTCTTATATAACCTGTGTTGTGTTTAGGAAAAACGCTATCATGCCTCCTAGAAAAACTCCAGTTGTTGCACCTACTTCGATGTTAGCAAATTCTTGCCTCGAGAGGGTATATCAAAGTGGTCCCTTTCCGTTTTCGCTGAGGACGACTAATTAAACGTAGGCTTTCAGACCGTGAAGTACTTCAGTCCTGTTAGGGTGATCTGTAAACTTAGAAGTCTTTCAGAACTGTCAGTGGAAACACTGGATGGATGGATACTGTCATGCAGACATGTGTAATGGCAACAATACAAGAACGTGGTTCTAGCTCACTCCTCTATTGTCCACTTGAGGATCAAAGTCCCGTGCCATTCACCGCTCCGTTTGATCCGGGTGGTTGGTGCGAAAGTTCACACATTAAAAAAAATTGGACTCCATGAGTGAGGATGATTTGTTAAATAGCCCACAAAATATGGAAAAGCCCCTTGTATATTAGCAGTCTGAAAGAGGACAGATGGTTCTAAAAATTTTCTACAGGTTTGTCAGATACCTGATGTTCTCACGTTTCTGATCAGGTTGTCCAGGTGTCTCATCATTATTTTCCTAGCTAGGTGGCTGTGAGCACTATTCGAGGACAACTCCGTGCCCACCTCCTTCCAAAGACGAATAACTGTGAGCGGCCCATACGTGTACATCCTGGAAGAAAACGCATTTCAGATTTTTTTTATTGTTATGGAACTTAATTATTTTTATTACCAGGACGGACTATTCGCGAGGTTCGGTGTTATGTGAGCCAGGATAACAGTCTTGCTGGATTAAACGTTGCCGTTATGCTACATACACTGTACTGACAGTCTTCCCCAGGAATCCATTTCGCTATTAGTGCAGACGTAATCGTTTAAGTACTAAATGCATCAACCCTAGGGCGTTTCCATCACCGGTCATTCAAAGGACAGTTAGCTTACTCATAACAGCTGGCTAGTTTCATAGTTTTCTTGGTATAGGAGTGTAAGACAGTTGACCAGTGAATAAGACTCTTTAGAGGTTAACTCCCTCTATATAGTTAGTAAAACAGACGGACAGTGGATGGCGCATTTTATGGGCAGTGCCGAGGGGCGGTTTCTCTTCAAATAGGTTTTTATTGGGGAAACTAGTGAATTCGCTCAAACCCTACAGATTGTGAAAAATTTTTGTTTTGCAATGTTGATTTTACTTTGTGCTTTAAATTTGCATGGTATTTTATAGGCTGATCACCACTCTTTCTTGCACCCTACTTTTTCGCTCAAGTGAGACGTACTGTCCAACTTACCTCGATGTGTTTACACAGTTTCCCAAGAAACCCTTTAGGTTTTCCTGTTTCTACAGACAATTAGTTAACTACCGCCACGCGTGGTTAAAACCGCTTCGAGCAGTGCCTTCAAAAACACAGCGAAGTACGTTCTGAGATGGTCCATTTGAGGTACCTGGGAGCTCCAACTAGGATTACACTATTAACCTGCACGATGAAGGAGGTTCGCTAGTATCCATATCATCGTTGAATCAGTAATTTAAGGTGAAACGAACCAGGTCGTTCTTTTTGATGACTGTAGCACCTACTTAGGGAATTAAGGAAATGATTGGTGGTATAACTCAGACAAGCACTTCTTACCTCCATGTGGTCAACTGCTTGTTGGAGAAACCTAGGCATCTGGACACATCGGAGGCAAAAGCTAGCATCCAGGTTTGCAACGAGAAAATGTCGTTGAGCTACTTTGATGCCATGAGTAGTAGGATAAAAGGGTGGTTGTTCAGGTTGCATCTTAAGGGAACAACACCACTGACAGACACAAAATTGATTTGGGCGTGGTGACAAAATAAGTAGGAGACACGAAGGTCTGCGAACGATCGTTTAGCATCACGTCTCATTCGGCAAGTACAGCCATAAAATGGAAAATTAGAGTAAAAAACTACACGAATTTGCTATACTGCTAGCAGTAAAAGGACAATGATGGTAGGGAAACTGGATTGGTGGACCAAGGCACTTTTTTTGTCGAAAACGAGATGAACGACCCAACCAACAAGCTGGAACAGCTAAGTAAGTGGCAAGTGCTATTGCCAGCCACCTGAAATATACAGGACAACCAGGACAATCAGGTCGAATCACTTGGTTCAGGTTAACCATCTGCACAAACTGGCCGGCGGATTCATTGACCAGGGATAACAGTCCTAAGCTGCTGACACTGAAGCATTTATCCTACCCCTCTACGCCTGACTGATGAGTCCCAATGACTGTCCTAATGTCTCTGTCATACTTCCTCTACATCCGCAGAGGAAATTGCCAAAGTCTTTCGTCTTATCAGAGACGGAGCAAAGCCTTCCTTATCCACTGCACCGCCACCACAGTTTTACGGAACAGGCTGTGGAAGAAAATGTCGACGGTACTTTTGCACTGTGTGCGGCTCACTTGCTACCACGAATGTTCACAGCGGACAGGGTCAACAATTTGGACGGGAACAGCGTGCAGTCGACTGGTTGTCCGGTACAACTCTGCCAGATGCCATGACACGAGCACAGCAGTTTCATTCTGAGTTACACCGATGAAGCGAGCAGATTAATGTTGCCTCGCTCGTACGAAATCTTGCTGAATCACCCATATCTTGATTGTGAATAAATTGCATTTGTCTTATACAAACAACTTACTGCATGCAGAATTTGCAGCCGAATACCTGCTTCACCAATTAAATAAAAGGGACCCAGTTGGCCTAGTGAAGCACAAGTTTCGAAAAGGGACGATAGATGTCCAGTCTCCGACGAGTGTTTTATAACTGATAACCTGTTCCCACTTTGACAAGGAAATAAATGCGCTAAGATGCTTTAGAAGGCAGTATGTCACTAGTGCACCGATGCACAGTAGGCGGTTCTTAATCTGAGCACTTAATCGTCCGCGGTATTTTGACATGTGCAACCATATTCGGGGTCCTGATTTTCATCAGACTGGGAGAAGTTTGAGCCTATTTTCATATAGTCCGAATCAAATTAATTCATAGTGTGGCGTTGTGTGTCGTCCTATTTCGTCTTACAATCAATGTACGAGAATAAACTCATTAGAAATTGCCGTCGAAGACGGTTAGCATTAAAACATTTGTATTTATACGCTTAAGGTCACGCAGCTCTCACGAATTCCCATGGATGAGTCAGAATAAGGATAGGTAGCAAGAAACTCTCCAGGAATACGTGGCCGTTGCTCAGACAAAACCGATCTGCAAGACACCAAGAGAATGGTGGGGAAACACTGAGTTGATTAGTGCTCATCCGCCCAATGCACTAAGTATACATCCATCTGCTCTCCATTCCCCACATGGTGTAGGGATCCGGAAAAGCGATGGTCGGAGACTTCAGTGCAGAGCTAATTGAAGTCACGGGTGAGACTAGAGTGGAAGAGGAAGGCAAAGAAGGAAGAGCTGTTCATTAAGGGAAAGACAGACCCCTGAACCATTAATACTTCTGTTACCGCGTGCATCGTGACAAAAGGACACACGTAAGTGGTTCCGACACTCCTCACGCGTGTGAACAACTTTATGGCGTACTGCACCCGGAAGGGGCGCCTCGAACAGAGGTTAACTCCTTCATAAAATAAAAAGCGTCGCAAATCAGGCACGATCCTTCAGGGAGGAGATAGTCCCCAAATTAGGCCTGATACCCGATTTTTGGAGGTTTCCTGCATTGGAAGATGGCTGGAGATGAGATATCCGACGCTTGTAGGTTTGGTTGATGGATATCAGCCTATGAAAATCAGGCTGAAGTAACTGAAACAAAGTCTGAGATCCCCAAGTTCGACAATCAGGACGCAACAATGGAGAGTTCATCGGCAAAGTACGACGCCAGAATAGCAATAAGTGAAGGTTTTGCTTTTCGCAGGATAACATTCAAATACGCCTTTCCGCAACCTAGGTCTCAGTACGGCCTTGCTCTAACGATGACGTGCCGCGCATACACGGAAAAATTTATCGACTGCTGTCGATTAATTACTTGGACAAGGTGCACTCATTAAGGTGTTATCAACACCTAAGCTGAGTAAACAAGCTTCGCAATCAACTGACCTCAGCTGACTAACTGGAACTACAGACACTATAACGTTCGTAAACAAAATGGTGTTTCTAAAACTGCACAGGCCCGATAGAAATGGATTGCCTTAGAACACTGTGGTTTACTTGCACAAAGTAGGGAACTGCGGTTTACAGATCCATTGTAGTAGGCGACCAAGCATGTGAACAGCGTCCCGCATGATACCACGATGAATACCAGCTGAGCTGGAGATAGCTCAGCTCTTACGGCGCAAACTTATTAACCGGAAGATCCGTGGTTCGAACCCGGCCCCGGCATCTCGATTGCGCCTGTCTAGGCTTGGGCAACCTGGCAGTATCTCAGCCTTCGTGCATCCTTCGGGTGGCAGGACAGCTTGGGTACTACAGCTGAAGGATTATCATAACTACTATGTAGATGACATGTGTCTGAAAGCCCGAATCAACATTTCGATAAACGTAGAGATCAAACTGATTTAAACTAGCCACAAGAGTAACTCAACCTCTACCTTCCTCCCGTTTCCTGCAGTACTACAATAGTCCTCTCTAAAGCCTGCCACCGATTTCCTGAGAAATACTGCTCCAGATGCTATTGATGTCGTGTCATTCAGCCTAAGGAATGGCGATAAATGGACGGTAAGTAGATCTGTGACAAACTCGTAGTTCACTGACCTTCTACCATGGAGCAATCACCCTGAACACAGTCACACTATCACACTCGTTATTAGGCCTCCAATACAAACAACCGTGACGGAAGTGCCTGATTTGTCGGACTACCTACTCATGTAAATCGTGGTCGACTATGCGGTACCAAGTTAGAGCCGAATTGTCGGGCACGTTGGCTTGACAAATATGGTCAAAAGTGTCAAAAGTGCATACAAAGCGAGGAACTTCCGTGAAGCATAAATTGAATTACGCCCTAACCGTATGTCCCACTATCACAGAGCAGTATGAACTAGTGATCAGACAATAGCACGAGCTCGGGTCACAAACCCCCATTTGTTGAAATGACCTGAACACGTAGGTTAAAAGTCACTCCTGTATCAGAACAGGACCCTAACGAGGAAACGTTTTTGCTCTCTTCAACACAACCAAAGATCATAATTTATGATGCACTGTGAACAGGTTCAAACTAAGTAGGTGAGGAGCAACTGTGGCTGCTTGAAAAGACTAGAACAACTAGACTAGAGCAAAACACAAAAGTGGCGCCCTGCACCTTCCACATCCGGAAATACGATATACTAAGATAACTCTTCGATAGTATGTATTGTCAACTTCTGATACATTAAGAGTGCCTATCTTGTCATCCGCGTATTTGAAATAAACCCAGAATTTTCACATGAACACTCGAGTATTTTTGCTTGATTAGTCGGTAAGACCTATGAGGACAATCCAGCTACTTCGGCAGATTAACTGGGAGTGATGTGACGTTGTCTAGGCGAAACATTCACAACTTTCGGGACCCGAAACAGTACTGGTCATTGCTGGCTCAAGAAAAGCCTAAAAACAACCGGTCGGCGATGGTTCTCTGCAGAAACAGAAACTTCGTCAAAGTTCAGCAGGTCCACGGTCAAGAAATAGACAATCAGCAATTGTGATCGACGTGCTTGGTAAAAACCTACACAATCCTAAGGCAATGTTTGAGGTTTGTTTTTTCTCACAATTTCGCAAGGTACTTCGAGAGCTTTTAACCCACCGAACACCTCAACAGAAAAGAACATCAAGCAGTTTACTTCCAGCAAAGTCGCTATTCAAGAAACAAATAAATTTAAGAGCATACAAAACGATACAGCGCTGGTTTGTGGTAAATAAACGATGAAACCTAGAGAAATTTAGGTTTTAGCGGTCTCTCAAATCTCGCAACCAACGTGAACGACGAAGCAGGGATAACTGGGCTACCTATCTCAGCTAAATGTGCGATCGATTGCATGACCTTTAAGTTGATTCTGGTAGAAGTAAAATTTGGATTATGTGGTGCAGCCAACATATTCCCACGTAAATGCTCCTTCGCATGAATTTCGAGCCTTCCGTTTTACGCATGAATTGATGTACTCCGTGAGTTGTGAACAAAACTGGTTTCGGCGTGCTGATGGGCGACGTAAATATTGACCTGATATGCGCTGAAATTATTCAGCCTGTGACAATGGGGTAGAAATTTACTTTGTTATGTGGTCCAAGATGTGGACGAGAAATGCATGCTGAAGCTGATACATCGCCCCGCCAACGGAAGCTGATAAGAGACAGATCGCGGCACAGACAAATACAGGTTTCTCATGATCAAAACACATTAGAAAAGGAAGCGTGATATTAGACTAGTACTCACACGTGAAAACGATGCCAAGGTAGAGCATGTAAAAAGAGGAAGTAAATGCTCAACCTTATTCCTGCCTGGTTGTAACAAAAATATTGTTGTTAACTTATTAGGCAGATGATGGGCAATGTCTCCTCGAGTGGTAAGAGACGTCTGTAAGCCGGTTTTCAAGCAAAGAAAAGTAAAGTCCGTCACAAGATCTGCGGTTCTGTCCAATTTCCGCCCACCGAGAAATGGCCCCTTCTCGGTAAGATCGCATTCGTTGACCTTTAAAAGGTCACTGTAACAAGCACAATTATTCGACCATCCCTCAGTCACCAAAATGCCTCACATTCGCTTTCTTACTTCACACCATGCGACAAAAGCACGTTAAGTAAACCAAAGAATTGGTTAAATGCAGATGAAAACTGATGCTATCCACGCCACCAAATCATAAACATAGAAGACTGGCCCCATATAATTAAGACTGTTTTAGCAAAAAGTAATAAAACATAGTTGGAGAAAAGAACTGTGGAAATTACCGGCCAGAACAAATAAGTTCTATGGTGAAATTTAAATGAGGTAAGGACGTATCAGGCGGAGCTTATGGTGTCCAGTCGACGATACCAGGGATGGTACTGAAGTAAGAATCAACCAACTCTTGTGTGATAGCTGACAATGTGCTCGGGTTCCATTTGGGTTTGTTGTCCTTGTCAATAAGAATAGCACGAACACCTTCAGGGAAGTCATGTCCGCGAACAAAGTGTTGGCTGAGGCGAAATTCCATCTTGAAATTATCCGTAAATGAGAGTTTGGAACCCTCTTGTAGCTGTCGCAGAGTTACCTGAGGGAAGACGGAGAAATTATATGAGTGGATCAATTGAGTTTTCACCAAACGAACAGAACATATGTACGCAGAAAGTTACCTAGATTGATAAGGTCCGTTGCTACGATCTCAAGGACCATAATTTAGGCTAATTTAAAAGTAAGAAAGGGTCTCCGGATAAAAGTGTCAAACTGCACTTGCAGGCAAGTGGACTGACATAAACGAACTACGAGGCACGCTGAAGCATAAAACTTTCAAGTGAGACTAGGATTTTCTTTTCTGAGTAGAACACGTCTAGATTACTTCAACTAAAATATAAAGTTGACGGAAAATTTGGGAGTGCGTCTGCCTGATGAGCCCAAAAAGGGCGAAGCCAGCCGTCTGCGGTCAGGAAGTTTTCAGCAACCTTATGATTAGTGTGTTCCGTCGAGAAAACAATTACTTCCAGTTTGTCAGTTATTTTTGCTTACCACCAAAGCGAAGACTGGAAGTGCAGACGTATTCGAACTACAACGAGGAACCCAATTATTATAAAACGATTGACTGTGTGGATACAGGAGCATTTTATTCGCAAGGTCCTCCAAACACAGCTTGAGTAGATCATTAGTCCGTACGACAGATAAACATGGTTAAGACCTTCTGCAGGGTCTACCGGGCTGGTCTTTCCACCACTCCTAAGGTAAGTGTTTTCTGGGTATGCGTAACGCACGAAGGAGTCAGCACAATTGAGTTAGATCTTGAAAGCCCATCGATTCTCTTGTCAAACGAAAGGTACCGGCATTTGAAAACCAATACTCTCACTACACGTAATGCTTCACATAAGTCGATAATCAAAGGCGATCGGATCAGTCATACTGACCACACTGCACCACTATACACCACATGGTTGAGAAATTAGGTGCTAGGCAAATCTAAACAGAGAAAAATTGGACGCCTACTTTGGAATACTTAAGCTTCTAAAGTGCTACGTAAGATTACGAGATAAATCAACTACAGAACGCGGCGGATAGTAAGAAGCATTGACGCGCACTAAAACTATAGTGTTCAAAGTTCAACGGTTTATCCACTAACGTTTTCCGCCATAACTTAATAAAGCTATCTAGTTTTCGAATTAGTACGACTTGATCAAGGCTCATAATAAGTACGAAGGTACAACAGCTTGTGCAGACACCATAAATTGTCACCCTGATCATTGACAGTGACATAATAAACGTGCGTAATGCAAGTGAAGGCTTGGATACACTGGCTCACCAACAGCAGAGTCAAATCGAACCAAATCCGGCACCACCGCGCGACACTAACTTTCACTTAAGCAATACGCGCAATACGTCCCAAGAAATGAATCGAATAAGAAACCAGGGCTTCAGCTACATCATGTCATTATTCACACCTAGTCTGGTGAGAAAAATTGGACTCTATCGCAATGCAACGGCTTGTGTGTAATCTCAAGGCCCTCTCCAAGGACCGCCGCAAAGTCTCCCGCGTAACAGAACAGCAAATGAGGGAGTTCAGTATAAAATAATAGGACACTAAGGTGAGGTTCGATTAAGCATCATTTCCAGGCACTCAAATTTGAGACGAGGACATTGGGAGACGTCCTGATCACCTTCCTATCTAGGTCTGGGTACCCCGTCAGAATACCACATATTATCTGCCACCGAATTACTCTGCACACACTGTGATACTTACCTGGTTTGGAACTGGGAATGACGATTTCCAGTATGTTTAAAAGGGGATAACTGCATGAATACACCGAATGATGTAAAAGCAGCTTACCTTGAGAGACGTAGGAGACACTCGGGATAACAGCTTTAGGTAATTATCAGCCCAACTACGATTGTTGGTGTGTGCGCTGCCGTAGGCGTCTAGCTTTCGAAGGATATCTTCCACGGTAACCGGCTTATTGGATTCAAACAGAGCAAACACCTCTGCTATACTGTTCGAATGGGGGCCAATCGACTGCGGAATGGAAGGACTCTGGTTAAATCTTTTAAGATGCTGCGTAATTGCCGTGTCAACTTTCTCCACGTCTAGGTTCGTTTGAGTGGAAGGGAAGGCCAAATTGCACAGGTCTTCCCTCAGTGTCTCCAGCTGGGTGAAGAGGAAAGTGGTATAAAAATATTTTAGACATCGGGAGCTCTCATGCATAGTGCTAACGTTTAGCACGAGCCTGAAAACTCACGCATTTAGTCAAAATAATTCTTCTGAATACCAAAAATTGCTTTGATGCGCAAGACGACATGGAACTGACTAGAGACAGAAAGTTTGGGTGTACAGATGTACCCCGCCCCTGTGAAGGGAACGAGGTAGTCTCCTGTGAAAAGAGACCAGTGAAAGTTTAATTTGGAAAACAAAATATTTTCATTGCCGCCACCTGCGATACAGGTCACATTCGGAAATTCTACCAGTTCAGATGCAAAGTACGGGTTCTGAGTTGTCCTTAGAACGAAAACGGTAACACCTAGTTCGCCCGTCAGATTCCATGGGAAGAAATTGGTAAATCAAGAATCGGGGCAAACAACCAACACACTTCGCCGTGAAAGTGAAAGGAGGGAGTTCTGCACAATGTATCAAAATAATACATGCACTTTAATGTATGGAAGAGTTTTATTCCTATCAACTCCGATTACCTAGAAGGAACCAGAAGAAAATGGATACGGAGTGCGGCCAATCGTTAGACGAGTTACTATTTCGTCCATGGGTGAATGCGGACAGACAAGGCCATACAGTGTTAAAAGACACGCGTTAGTGTTACCCAGAAATCATGAGATAGCTCGGCGGTTAAGGTACGAAACCACCGACCGGAAAGTCCGTCGACCCTGAATCTTTAATTGTTCCTGTGTAGACCTGAGCAACCTGGCAGTATATCATCATTATATCCTTAACACTATAGACAGTAATGATTCAAAAGCACATACTGGTGCTTAACTTTCATACAGCCATGGAGAAGGAGGCCTTAGTAAGGGTTTGTAGGTTGGGATGGGATGGGATGGGAATTTACCACAAAAAACTGATGTCCTCAGAATAAAACGGTCAAGAGTAAAGTTTTACATGTCCCAACAGAATTCAAGTGTACGTATTAGCGGGACTGAACCGGCAACTTTTGCGAGTCCCACCTAACATATGCACAGACAGACAAACGTCAGCTAGGCAATCAAATTAGGAAGTGACAGCATACAGTCCATCGGAATTGGTTACGTGCCATGTCTTGTAGGTTTCCTAGCCAAGTGCACCATAAAGGCGCGAAGATCCCATGGCGCTCTAATCAACAGTAGCTGCTGTCAATTTGCGTTGCCACACCATGACGTGTCATCCTTCACACGCCGCCCACTTGACCATAGAAATGTAAGGATGTCAGTTGGTGAATCAAATTGCTTCACAAGTCTTTAAACAGTTCTAAAGATTGCTCGGCTGAGAACGGGCTAAAGGTGTTCTCGTATTTATTGTTTTATGCTTTACTGGCCTGCCAAGCACCAATATGAACACTAAGCTGAGTTTATAATAGATGTACAGATGTATGGGTAGATGGATGGTAGACGCAGATGTACGGGTCACCCCATGGACAGACCGAAAAGCATTTATGATCAACCACGACCTAGTGTGAAGGACGTTCTCCAATGGCCGACCAGAGCTTTTCCACCTTGTGATGACTCTTTGCGGGGATGCTACATTTTACAAAGTGGTCGACAAGCATGCAAACTGACAGCAACGGAGACGATTATTTGGATTATCCTGAAAAGAGCCAAAACACTGTTGTATGTACGCCACGGGACAGAGAAATCCATCTAAATCTTCAATGTGACATACTAGTTGCGGTATCGCCTTTGAGGATCGCCCAAACAAGGGCTGAAATCTGGCCTTTCGGCTGCAGAAAACGCACACGCAGTGTGACCGCCGTTAAGAAAATGATACAGTGAGGCATCTGAGACAACGATGATGGGCTCGGTAGACGGTAGACGGAAGATTACAACCTTATTCCACCAACGGTTCCTGACATTCTGAAGACCAAAACTGGAGGAGTCGAATTTCGCAAGTTTGTTAAAGAGGATAGGGTAACCGTGACAAAAATATGAATGATTTCGAGGTGCTTTTTGTGGAGTTGACACGTTTCATGCATTTGATTTTACACGGATCAGGGGTGTGACCGTTAAAAAACTGGAATTTGGTACAAACTAGCATCAATAACCACGACAACACGATTCTCTTCAGAAGCCAGGCTCAAGTCATCGCATACGGCAGTCCTGATAACGTTATATCCACTATCTGTCGGAATGCTGCTGGCGTACACACCGATTACAGAGGAAGAGAGCACGCTGAGTTTGTTGCACGTACTTCTTTAGAGTGTCCGTGATCTGCCACATGTAAATGTAAAAGTTGTTCTCTTCGATAGAACACACAGTACTTCTGGGACTTTCAGTATCGATTGCCTTTACTTGCACGATAAAATCTTTATGAAGTTTCTTCTCGAAAGGCGCAGTGTCTACTGTTCAACCACTGACTCAACCACAGTGCTCCTTTCTGACCGGTTAGATCACCTTTCTGATACATATGGTATCGGGAGAGGCAGAATCGGATAAAATAACTGTCATCGGGGCCAATATACAGTAGGTGGACGCTGAAAGGGTGTGAAATTATTAGGACAAATGTAAGTCTTACCCACATGCTCCGTAACATGATCTATTACCACCTCATCAAAATATGAATTGCTTTGCAGCATCCGTGAGTCGTGCTTCAGATTTTCAGGCCACAATCAGCTTCTGAACCCAAAGTACTGAGACAATGTCCAACTTAGTGAAACGGCAGGTTCTGATACCTGCTACAGTGACAGTAATGAAGTAAACACATGTGCGTCTCACTTCGAAGTAAGAAATCATCAGCAAGGGAAACTCAACATCCTTTGCAAACCTTACCAAACAAATCCACCGCACGACAACAAAGGCCACCTTGACAGTCCGACTAGGAAGTGACAGCAAGTTCGCCACTGGGACTAGCCAAGCGCCATGTCCTGTAAGACGTTCAGTCACGTGCAACAAAGATTACATAGAAGGACCAGCAAGGAGGGCGCAAACATCTAACAGTACCCCGCTTGCCCGTAGACCCTTCCATTTTGAGTTGCCACCTCATAGCCTGCTTCGCAGTAGAATGGAAAGCAACACCTCTTCTGGTAAACGGTGGTTGGACAAGCGTAGTACGTGTCCCAGCACGTTAACCTGATAAGCCCTATGTACTACTCTGCCAATTCTGATCTACTGTCAAACATAGGCTTATGAGCCTTTATATCGCGGATATGCTGCAGGCAGCTAGCTCCTGTCATGCAACAACGACACCGGTGATCGAATTTTTGATGCAATTATACAATTCATTTATTAAGTCAGGGCACATTTCAGGTTCACTCATCAACCATTCTACGCCCAGAGTATTTGAAGAGGTGAATGAGGCTTGAAGCTGACTGGTTGGTGGCATATATAATTAGGGTGGTTTCCGGTTAATCCTGCAGTATACTGCGGGTTTCCGTCACTGGTCGCTATCGATTTTAGATTACGACAGCCTGAACTAAAACGATTACGAAAATTCCGAAAGCCGAGATCGATAAAAGAAGGGAACACAGATGACGCTACCAGACGCTTCACAGCTACACACAACGACCCAAGCAGTTAGCTTCGAAGCAATGGCCGGTAAGTGTAATCAAAATTTGCGACAACCTGTACGCATTGCATGGTATCGATATCAGGAAACGGACCCAATGAACTGCATTGAACATTCTTTGAAATCATAAGCACCGCACATACTCTGTGCACTTTTCCACGACCTGACACACCGAGGTTGGACCCCATAAATCAACCCCTAGGAGTTCACCCTCAGAAGAGGCCAAAAGGATGAGCCTTTTCAGGGGATCGCTGATTTTACTGGGTGTATATTAAAGTGAGGTGGTCGACGCGTGCGCAAAATAAATACATAGTACTCCGATCATTCGGAGTAGAACCAGGCAACTAAAGTTCAAGAGACCCGTGTAAGCATGCCATCAGGTTGCTAAATTTAACAAAAACTGTTAAGTGACACGCGGTTTCTGGTAGTCAACGTTAACTGAACTGTTAACGTTGACCGACGATTGACGATATGTGAACACCAATGGACCGCCACAGTCACGTCCGCCACATCAGTGTGGACAGCTTCCAGAATTCGGAATAAAAGCAAGTAGTTGGCCACCATCATCTTTAGCGGTAAACCGCGTACATATTATGTAGTGTTCACGGCTGCGAGTTTCGTTCGTTGATGATCTGTGGAGGTAGGACGGAATAGCTATGCATTGGAGGCAGTTACTGATATCATTGACAAGTGAATCAGGAGTGGCGGTTGACTTTTCGGTGGGGATTTCGCGAGGGGAAGTTGTGTATTGAAGGCGAAAGCTTGGATGCATGCGCACCATTAACCACCTGACTGATTCACATCTGTCAGTCTCTCTAACCACTGATACGTCCGGGCTCGGGGTCCTATCCACGGAGATGACAGTGACCAGCTTGCCCGAGTTTGCTGGTAACGGCTTTCATACTTCGTCGCCAAATTATCGCTTGACCTCTCCTGATTTGTTTCCCACCTTCCGCGTTGTTGTGTGAAAGGGACTTTACCATCGACTGGTATATGGGGCCCGTGGTCAATCCAGTGCAGCCTATGGAGTGTGGTCAGTACATCCATCGTTGGAGAGTTATTGTTTCCGAAAACCATTCGACGTACTTCATCAGTATTGATCCGATGTTCCTCTCAGACTCAGACAACACTCCGATGGTCAAACACTGAAGGATTTTTAATGTTTTCAGCTCGCAGCGACAAGGTTTCCGACCGATATTTTAAAAAATTACGCGCACCGCTGCACTCAACCGTTGACAGATTAGCGGATGTAACGCCTGCGTCACATGTGATGTGGGTCGACAAAAGCTGTTCTGACCTTACCGGTCTGGGTGGAAGTATCATCATTAGCTAGAACACGAAGGATGATACACCTACCCAGGTGGACAAATTCGCCTACTACCTCAATCGGCTCATCCTCAAGCAAGAGATTTAGGATGGATCCCACACATTCTTGCAGCAGTACTCTAGAATTTGCAGAAGCGCATACCAAACCGTAAGGCAGAATTATTTAACTACTTACTATTGTTTGCAATCCGATAAAATTGGATGCAAAATGAGTTATATGGTCTGCGTACCGGATATCTGTGAGCGACCACCATTGGAGTAGTTCGACTCCGCAGACATTAGAGGCTGTGAATCTTGCATGATCATATTGATGACGAAGTTAGAGACAAAAGGTGGAAGAGGACGGCCTTGCCTTCAAACGGTGAGATTAGGGATCAACTTCCATTTCACACCTACCGGGCTGATGCCACGGTGATTTTCGCAGATAGGGATGATTGTTAATTCGTCCCATTGTGTGGGAACTTTCACTTCACCTTTCATGTGGGTAACCAGAGATTCTCCGTCTCCTGTAAACAGGGTTGGATAAAAACCGTCCGACCCTGGTGATTTCCCAAGTTTTACGAGAGATATTTCGTACTGTTTCCATCCCTGACAGTTTATATCCCATTCGCCAGCAGACACAGTCTCCAGGAACTGTGTTGCAAGAGGTCAAATAAGCTGTTTTTGAAGTGATCGGCCCATCGTCATACGCTGCACTTTTGCGAATGAATTACCGAGCCATCATTCCCAATTATCGTTTCACTGATATTTGCTTCCCTTTGGCCAGTCGATCGAAGTAAGTGGCAAAGTGCAAGGCCGTTTCCGGTGACGAAAGCCTTTTCCATCTCAGGAGCATTCATCGTCCACGAGAGCTTTAGGTCTTCCCGTAGAGTCTTCAAGCTTCAGATAGCTGAGTGGTTAAGGCACAAACTTACTGCCCAGAAGGCCCATGGTTCGAAACTAATCCCGGCATCTCGACTGCTCCTGGGCTTGGGCGACCTGGCAGTATCTCACCTTTCGTGCTTCCTTTGGGTAGATAGGCACCGGAAGAATTTCCTAGCACCAATGAGGACTGCCGACCTCGACAATATCCAGGAGAGACAGCTCTGAAAGCCGATAGCGTAGACCCTTTTAAGTTGTGGCACCTTTCCTGCACGTTCTCGTTGCTATCAATGTGCTGATTTCCTGCAGTGGGTAGATAAGCTAGCTCATATTAATACTGCTGAGCTATGGTAGTTATCCGGAGCCGATCGATTAACATACTTCTTGCTGCCTTGTGGGAGCCTGAAGGAATGCGAACTTTCAGATGTAGTGGCATCATGGCGTGATCGGAATCAAGTTGTACACCCCAGAATAAGCGGTAGTCTTGTATTGTGGCTCACTACCGGTTGCAGATGGATACACGATCCACGGTTGGTTTGCACTTGGTGGTACGCCAGTTTGTGCTGAAAAATCTTGCTGGCAGAAACATTTGATGGTCAGCATACAACTGGAGGAGTCACTCTCCGCTGTCTACGAGGCGAGCATCGACTCCCAGTCAACGACCCAGATGTGATTTCAAAGAGCTCAGATGACCAACTCGGGGATTCATATCACTCACAAGGATAACAATACTCGTGCTTCTTGGTTAGACAAACCTCTGTAGGAAGTGTCCTCTCAGCGTCTGAACTGCGGCCCTCCAGGGCATATGGGTGCACTACAAACAGTCACCGGATTTTATGTCCAATGGCGTTGATCCGGATGACCGAACGGTGCAAAGACGACTGCTCAGTGAAATGCAATCCAGTAAAGGGCGTTCAGCCCCGGAGCTGAGTGTAATCCTCGCGCCATATATCCCATGAGTCATCGCCTATGGATTACTAGAAACACAGAGAGCAAAATGTGGGCATCAGTGGACTAAGAACTGTGCGGGCGACTGATACCTCATGACTGCACAAGTCGAGGAAGAGGGTTTAGTTGGAGTACCGGACTTTAAGTCTCTGACTCAGAAGTCTTACACAAAAGGTAATGGGAGGAGGAAGGGTTTTGTTCACCTGCCGCAACTCGATCCTAAAGTTGTCGCCGATAACAGGTTGGTACTCTGAAGAGGAAAATTTGGTCTCCACAGGTATTACATAGCCATTACAAAGACGCAGCTAACCATTAGGTGGAGCAATAGAATGAAAAAGGATGGCTTACTTGGTCTGAAGGCGTGTAATGGGTAGCCACTCCAGTCCAGACGACATCGAGGCCATGAAGTCGTTGACCAGTAAGAGCAAGAAAGGCTCCCAACCCAGGATGCTTCAGCCGTGGTAGAAAATAGCCACCACCGACGTCAGGAAAAAGACCTAGCGCAGTTTCCGGCATTGCAAACACAGTATTCTCGGTTGCAACTCGATATCTAGACCGAAATTGGAGAGTTATCAAGAATGTGGTAAGAAACTGTCCAAAGCAACAACGTCACAATTGTAACAGTCAAGTCATAAAAGACTTAAGTCAGCGAATTTGCCTCAGCGGTGCTAGCCAATCAGCCTGCTAAAAAATCTTTGGGCCTGGATTTGGGCTGCCTGG
This sequence comes from Opisthorchis felineus, assembly GCA_004794785.1. Lineage (NCBI taxonomy): Eukaryota > Metazoa > Platyhelminthes > Trematoda > Opisthorchiida > Opisthorchiidae > Opisthorchis > Opisthorchis felineus. The sequence goes on along the minus strand of SJOL01006357.1, from coordinate 11,976 downwards.
TTAAATTCTTAGCGCGGAGCGATTCAACCGCAAAGTAACCTCCGACAAATTGCGACTGTTGTTGCGACAGGAAACATCGTACATTTACTTTTTACAGGTGAGGTACCGAAAAGTCGACTGAACAACAGAATGTGCGACCTCGAAATAAATCAGTGGTAGAGGTGCAGAGATCTTGGACTAGGGACCGTGAGTCGAACCCAACCCAGGCTTTTCAGGTGCATCTACCTAGGTTTGGTTAACTCGGGAGTTTCTCAATGGTTTGCAAGGCAGCTGTTTTTACATGAGCGAAACAGACGGACTAGAATAGACAAAATGGAAACTATTTCATACGTAACAGTTACAGTGAACCAATGGATGAATAGACGGCAGGGAACCCACGAACACCACAGACGCTAAAAATAAAGATGTACTTGCAATGAAAGCGACATTTGCGATTAGAAAAACGAATTCCAACCCGTTACCTACTTGCCGTGAACGGAAAGCCCAACTCCGCCACCCATTGTTATCCCATCCAGTAGTGCTATGAAGGGTTTCGATAAGGTGCCTATGAGATGATTTAACTGATACTCTTCCCGAAAGAAGGATTGTGCTAATGTGTCCTTCGCTTTAGCGGCGTCAACCACTGCTCGAACGTCCCCACCGGCGCAGAATGCCTTTGTCCCAGTACCTTCTATAATGACATGTGAAATCTAACTATATGATCATGTGTTCGGAACTCACTGATGCGCTTTCATTCCACTTCTTCAGTCGGGGATATATACACCTGATCATTGGCAAGTTCAGTGAGTTCAGAACCTTCGGACGATTGAGTGTTATTATGCCACATGATTTAAATTCTGTTAGAATGACTGAGCTATCTTGAGAAGAAGAATTTCTGACGTTCTGAACGAGACGTAAAGCCGTAAATCTAAATATGGCATGCGATGGTGAAAATCCACCGAACATCCTGAGACAGTAAAGCGCAAAGGATGCCCTACTGTCCAGTCGGATGTGCAAACAGACTGGTTCACGCGAACGGCTGCAAAAAGGAGAAGATGAGGGTGAGGATTACCGACGAAAAGCATCCAGTGTAAGCATTTAAGTCGGACTCACGTAAAATTGCCTTCAGTTTCTATCTTGACGCGGTGGATGAGCATAATGGATTTAATTACCCATTTGAAAACAGGGGTTAGGAGTGTTTTTCCCATCAGCACCCAGTTGTGGGTCAGACTTACGAAGCGGTAGCTGGATAGATCATGACAGTCTTCTTCAAGGATAGAAAAGACAGCATCCAGTTGTAGATGGGGAAAAATACCCAGTCAAAAAGATAAGTAGAACACAACTCGTCATTTTGAAAAATCACCCCTAGACCAAAAGATTTCCCTTATCTTGTTCAAATTGAAGGAGAGGGTAGGTTACAATCTTCGGTTTTTGAAGTAGGTGACCATCGCATCCGGATTCGATTAGCGAGACACGATAAACCGTGAAAGTGAAACTATCCGCCCAAGAGATAGCTCATTCTCAGGCGCCGCTTTCAGCAAGGGGTCGCATACGTCCGGTAACAATTTAGCTGGTCTCCTTCAATATGAACTTTAGAGGGCAGGGAATGGTATTTGGACAGGCCCCAAACGGAAGCAGAAATATGATGCAAGGTGCCAAACTCGGAAGGTCAAAACCACGTGTTCTTCGGAGATCGTGAAGCGCTGATAGAAATATTTGAACCCTGCATCGTATTCCAGCACCCAGTGCCTGTTTCACAGAGCTTCAAAGTGACGTTTGACTCCGTTCAGAGGTCAACCGTGAACCATCCCGAAAGCTAACAACGTGCGTGACGAGGTACTAGCTGTAAGTATGGTCAACTACTTAGGTTGACGGGGAGATAAAAGTACTGAAGTTGAAATGTGGTATGCAATAAGGTTGCTTGCTATCACCAATGTCTTTGAACTTCGCAATCGATTGCATGATGAGACATGTTTAGGCCGGTCACCCATGCATGTAGCTAACTTCCGCTAAAGGCCGCACATCTCTAGGTCCACGACACTGGAGTTCTGAGCAATGAAACGTTGGGGCTACAAGCGATCGTTGATAACACCACTCAACATGCTTCCTTTGTTAGACTGGAGGTAAATGCCTGAGACAAAACTCATCAGCAGGAGCATGAATGTACGAAGTAACCTACTTTTGATTAAAGGGAAGCGATCTCTCAAAACGATTTACTGGAATACTTGGATTCTGTCATTCCGTGGAATGTCCGTATAGGCAACGCACAAGAAAGCTAGATGTGGCCAAACGAACCCATATGAAGATCGGAAATGAGCCTCAATATTGAGCTTCACGCACATCATGCTGTAATCCGCCCCCTACTAACGTCTACCTGTGGGATCTTTGGGCTAACGATCCTAAAAAATTTGAGACATTCGACAACTCATTCACACAGTATACCTCCGTATTGCGGTCGATGGACGGTGTCCGTGGATTCGGTTCAAAAACAATGTCACAATTTTCCCACCTTTGGAAAGAATTCGACATCCACATATTCAAAGGACGCCATAATGAAGTGGTCAAACTTCCCCTGTCACCAGAGCTCTTCGCAGTTTAACGATGCCGCCTAAGAGGCCACAAGAAAATCTTATTTCGGGCACCTCGGTTTTCACGTCGCCATATGGAATTCGGAAGTGGGATCAGTGGTGTCGAAAGATACTTAGAGTGGGTAGAATTGTGTTGAAGTATGGGGTAACACCACCTGAAGTTCCGTGACTCGAGCCATTCGGTTAAATGAAGTAGCTTTCGACCAAGATCTTAGCTTCAGATGTACGCGGTGAACAAGGTCTCCATAACTGCGAGATAGTTCAATGGTCAAGGCGCGAAATTAATGACCGGAAGGTCCTTCGTTAGAACACAACTTCGGAATATTGACTACTTCTGTCTAGCCTTGGGCGCACTGACAGCATATGAGCCCCTATGCTTTCTTCGGGTGGCATAGCAGATAGGCACCGCAAGGGTGTTACAAGAGAACGATTATTATTAATAAAATAAGCGCGACCATAAGCGTGACCGGAAGTCCGTCACGAAGAAACTGGACCTTACCGTGGTGTGACGCTTTGTGTAACTCGGCGACCCATTAAGCTATACTGGGGGGTGTCCGCGCGACACTAACAGAGTCTCTCACACCAGGTTGGTCAACTGTTAGAGGTCTGACAAGCACAGTCTCCTGATCCTCTAGATTGAGGGCTGGAACATACATGGCGACTTGTTCTGTAAAAATTGAAATGCACTGGCATTCCCCGCCAAAGATCGCTGCTTGCGGTCGGGCTTTTGTGCTCAAGGCTTTGGTTGAGGACCCTAATCGTCCTCCCGTGTAGGTGTGGGCGCCCTGGCAGTATCCCAGCCCACGTACAACCATGAACTGCACATATGCGAATAAACTCATGCTACATCGACCGTCGCGTGCTGCCATCAGCCGGGTCGCCTAACTTCATGCATACAGCAGGGTCGGTAAGCGAAAAAAGGCTACTGTTGACGCCCCCTTCTTTCTCTTTCACATACTTTTTCTTCCCCCTCGCCCCACCCGACTAATATCTCTTTTCTTGTAGGCCCAACAATTAGGACTGGTGACTCCGTTCATCCTGCATCGGTTTTGCCAGTAAGATCTGCGTGTCATCCGGCACCAACATCCTCAGGCATCTCGAAATCAATCCTCAAGCCTCGACGCCCAGTCTGTCTGGTTACCATCAATGTTCATACTCCGAAGCAAGCAGAACAACAAACTGCTCGCGCTCTCACACTGGACTCGCTTGATATTGATCTATGATGCGTATCATTAACAAGAATTCAAGATGCAGGCACAGTGGTTGAGCTAACCGCCCCATCAGTCTCCACTTGTTTCCGGCTGCGCACCTCTGGCGATTCATAGGCCACTGCGGCAGAATGTGCAGGGATTGATATCGTCCCAAGTCATCGGACGGAAGGATCCTTGTTTGACCGGATACCCATAGATAGTCGCCTCTGAGCGGTTCGTCTGGCAAAGTCTGTGAAAGAGTTTGACAAGGGGAAGTTGATCGATGTCCGTTTGTCGTGTCTGTTAACGCCCCAACCGGCTGTAGCTCTGAAACCATCATAGACAAGTTTTATAACGCCCTGAATGCCCTGTTGCGGCAAGCTAAACTCCAAGATATCGTTGTGGTTGCCGGAGATCTGCAGGCACAAGTGAGCACGCCTAGCGTATCTGAGACCTAATTAGGTGGTCGATATGGATTGGACTCAATAAGTACGGACAATGGTGAGCGATTGCTACAGATGTGTGCTGACCGCAGGCTGCTTTTATGCAGTATTAACTTTCGAAACAGCCGAAGTCATCTGGCCACATGGTATCCTCCAACGGCGTGCCGGCTACGAGCTCGAATTGATCACATCGTTATGTGGTCACCGATGACGCGGATCAATACCTGGCTGCCGTTCGTTTTGGAAAATATTTGTGGATTCTGACCACGCGCTCGTCCGGAGTCGCTTCTCCATTCGTTTTGCAGGACCGCTTGTCAACTGAGAGACCGGCGGATCCAGATGTTGGACGCATTTAGCAGAATACATACCGGGACGAGATCGTCACCTCTTTGCACAGTGCTGGGAGTTTTGCTTGGGACACGGCGCTACCAGGCTCACTCAAGCACTGGATGTCAGAACGAATAGTGGCACTGCTCAAATCTCGGAGAAATAGCCCAGCCGGTCCCAAACATAAATTGACGCGACGAATTATCAGACGTCAAGTGAAAGCGAACGTGCGAACCAACCGTGAAGTCTGGTAGACATAGAAAGCCAAGGAAATGAAAGAGGCTCAGAAAGCCAGGTAACGCCCGAAGATTACTTCAGCTGATCCGCGCGACTGGTCGCCGGAACCTCCTGTGAGCGAAAACGTCAAGGATTGGAATTGTGTGACCATCTCGAACAAAGAAAACGCCTCGACCGGTGGGCCGATTACTTCGAACAACAGTTATCGTGGCCACCAGTTGTCACTCAAACGGAGCCCTCAGCTGACGCATAACCCTGGACGGTGAACGTGGAATCTCCTACGACCTAGAGGTTTGTGGCTGCACATATTCTCTCAAGCGCCACCGAGCTTCTGGTACGGATGACCTCACACCCGCATCGTTTAAAGACGAGGGTGAAATTCTCAGTCAGCGCTTGTCTGATATGTTTGCCTGTATTTGGGAAAAGGAGACTGGCCCAGGCAACTGGAGAGAATCGGTGATGGTGCCCATTTTCAAAAAGGGTCTTTTAGTGAGTGTGCTAACCACAGGGGTATCAGCCTGATCCCAATCGTAACGAGGCTGTTGGCTTTACCTGTGCATAGTCGTCTTATGGTGGCTCGTAAAACACTGACTATATCTTCACACTCCGCCAGGTGGAAGAACAAGCTCATAAGTACAAACGACCCACAACTGTAGCATTCCTGGATTTCCAAGACGTACTCGACTCGGTTGACCGGTCTGCTCTCCTTAACACGTTTTCCCATCAAGGAATACCCCGAAGTTTGTGTACATAAGTTCTTTGTATTTTCAGACTTCCGGACGTTTGAGAGTATCAGGAGAGCTCTCTAAAGGCTTCTGTACACAAAGCGGTGTGTGCAGGCCTGTGCACTCTCTCCACTCCTAAATAATTCCGTGATCAACAGGATAATGAGACAAACGCTGGAAGGCCTTCGAAATCCTGGTATTCAAATAGCCTTCGAAGGGAAGGCGCAGGTGGTTTTGGATGAACTGATCAAAGTGAACCCGTCCTTTGTATCTAAAAAGTGTAAGGTCATGCTCCTGGACATGCAGTCACCATACACGCTACTTACAATCCAGGAAGAGACACTCGGAGTTGTGGAGCGTTTTACGTATCTTGGAAGTCGGATTAGTTCTGATTGTAGTCTGACAGATGACGTCATTGCACGAATATTCAAGGCTCGGGTGGCGTCTGTTGATTTTAGACACCTATGGGGTCAAAGCGGTATATCTTTGAATCTCAAGGGACGTGTGTATCAGCCTACAGTGCGGGCTGTTTTGTCGTATGGCTGTGAGGCTTGGTTTGTTCGAGCAGCGGAACTGAGACGTCTTTAGGTGTTCAACAATCGTTGTCTTCGGACCATAGCTCGCTTGAGTTGGAGTCGGAGAATCTGTAACCAGGCAATTAGAAAGCAAGTTTTCGGTTGTGCAACGGGGACTTCCACCAAAGAATGTATCCAGCAGGAGAATATGCGTTGGTTAGGCCATGTATTGCGCATGCCGAACGGTCGGATGCCGAAGACAGTATTGTTGTCCGTGCCCAATTCAGAGTGGCGGAAGCAGAGACAGACAGCCGTTGAGCTGACAAAGGGGTCATCATCATCATCATCAAAGACAGCAACATCAGTGCTGACACTGATGCTTCACTGCCGTACAACCACAAGGTTCGTCTAATTATATTTAAAGCCCTAGAGTGAAGAGAAGAGAAAAAGAATGGGTGAGGGAGGGGACCTAGTGCTGGCTTATGTCAAGCGTTCTGAGGTGCCTACACCTCCAAGCGCTCAATCAGACAGTCTGGAAAG
>SJOL01006356.1:462828-482774 GCA_004794785.1 Opisthorchis felineus | reverse complement strand
GGTTTATTTATGTACCATTCGGGGTATGGTCCAGTTTGCATACGAAGGGGTTGGTAGCTTGGGGAGTTACTGCAGGAAAGGGCGTTACGATACCAGGCCTTGACAGGAGCTGTTTGAGTCAGAGGGAGCGATTTGTTAGGAAGATGCAGAGTTTTACTAGATTAGGGATTCTGGAGCAAGAGACTGTTATCACCCTTGATCAATGAATCGGGTAGGGGCTGCCACATCAGTGGTAAATTTCGTTGCCGCAACTGAGGTTAGAGGTGACTTAGGTAGGTGTCCAAAGGTACAGGTGGAGACCTCATGGTCATGAGCTGGAGATGCAGGTCCTTAGGTCGTCAAGCGGGTTTGTGTGGCGCCAGGGCACAAGCCAGTATCACAGCATAGAGCGTTTAGATAAGGATTAACTCCAAGGAAATGAGCGTTTGTGAGAAAATCAGTGTTGCAGTATCGAGATTTTGGAGATGTAACGTCAATTCCAGCATTAGGAGAAGCAGCTGGATATCCGACCTCTTTAGGACTGGCCTCATTGTTCTCGGGGACGGTTGGAAGCCCAACCGAACGTGGGTTGACTGTAGAAGAGGCCGGTTCAGTTTGCAGACTAAGCAAGCTGTTGTGTGAAACGGGGGTTACTCAGCTGCTATGTGCACTTGTGTCAACGGTTACATGGCTTGCGTAGTTGTCTAAGAGGTTAGTTTCACGGAAAGTCTGCGAATGAGTCACACAGAGGATGTTGGCTGGTGTATTTTGGTGAAAAAAGTGAGATCTGTTTGGCAGTCATCAGTGGCCGACTCTAAATATTTGGAGAGTGCATTTTTTGTAGGCTGACTTCGCAGTCGAGTAAGAGTATTTTTGTTCTGTACGGTTTGGAATATTTGGACAGAGGAAAGAATNGGGTACCATCAGGGTATAACATATATATCGTTTTTCAAGTTTTTTACGACCGAAGGGTCGGTTTTCCACCATCTGTATTATAAGGCGTTGCCAGATAATCTATGCGCCTTGGAAAATTTCCAAACCTGCAGCTGCAGACAGAAAACCACAGTGCTGTTTCACGGATTTCCTGAATTAAAGGCCGGGCTCAGAACCACCGCCGATGGGCGATGCACCCGTGCTACTGGAGGGGTAGCGGGTGTACGAACGTAGCATGGTGCAACGTAACAGAGCAACCCTTCCTGCAGGGCCTACCTGACCACCACACGAGGACGTGAATTAACGTCTGGCCTAGCCTCCGCTGTAAAGATATCCTGGTGTAGCACGCGGTGTAAGAGAATTAGATTTAGCTTAAACCGTCTGAGCTGCAGTGGTTCAAGGCCCAAATTTTGACAGCGGGAAAGTAGGATAGAGGGCTGTACTGTGAGGAGAACGTTTTCGTGAATAAGCTTTGGATGCTTTCGAGTGCCAGTCTACAAGTTTGCGTGTAAAGAAAAGAGAATTTGTGACAGAATTATACGATTGGTCACACGCATAATTTAAAAATGGCAACCTTTGTGTCCTGAAGATGAAAGGAGCCCAATATTAAACCTGAGCCTACGAGCTAGCGCAACCTGAACTTGTTGGGAAAAGCTACACGTACAAGAGTGTCTGGGGTCGCACGAAGTTCTAATTTGGAATTTATGGCTCGGCAGCCGCCCCGTGCGTTCTTCCTGTGGGAGTGGTGAATACTATGGCAGGGGATTGAAGTGGCTGTGTCCGGCGTTTGGACTTTGAGCACACACATCAGACTTGGTCGTGCAATGGCGCTAATGGCTTGGGGATTATGGACATTTGGCAATAACGAGAGGGCGTTAAACGGCATTATTGATGAGCTCATTGTCAAGCAAACAGTACTAAGTAGGAAGTTACTAACCTCGCTCACGGTGGAGTTTAGCACTAGAGGGAATTAGCAAGTGGGGGTGGGGTAACATGAAGCAGAGTATACTGGGCTTGTGTTGGGAGTCGGTGAGGAAGTAATCAGCATTGGGGTGGGCGGTTAATTATTTGGTGAAGTAGGTCTGAACCCACGACAGAATACAGTGTATCAGGCTCAGTATGGAGTAGGGAATCTTTTTTGGGGGACGGTATGCGTCTGAATGGAGAGTTTTTAGCTATGACATCTTCCGCATCGTCAAGAGGTGTGGAGGAAGGTATGGTGCAGAAAGAGGTGGTGGCTGTGAAGGGATGGGCGGCAGCCGAAAATGGTGTTCGGGTGCGACCAAAGTAGGTAGACAGGGCGGTGGAAGCGGAGGAGTGTCAGAGCTAGTCACCGGTCATTGCAGATAAAAGGTTTTCTAAGCAAGTGGCATGTGGTGTTTGATGTATTCTTAAAGTTTGTGCAGGTGGAGCCGCACGTGATTTCGGAGGAGGCGGAGGCGGTGGTGGAGTAGGCAAATGCCGAATAGGAATATCAAGAAAATAGTATGCGGGCGGCCGGGGAGGCGGAGCTTGGTAGGGACTGAGATTAGGCAACGGTGTTTGCCGGTTAGGGAGCCTGCCAAGGACCAGGCTTGCATGGTTTGTGGGGCTACAGGTTTATTTATGTACCATTCGGGGTATGGTCCAGTTTGCATACGAAGGGGTTGGTAGCTTGGGGAGTTACTGCAGGAAAGGGCGTTACGATACCAGGCCTTGACAGGAGCTGTTTGAGTCAGAGGGAGCGATTTGTTAGGAAGATGCAGAGTTTTACTAGATTAGGGATTCTGGAGCAAGAGACTGTTATCACCCTTGATCAATGAATCGGGTAGGGGCTGCCACATCAGTGGTAAATTTCGTTGCCGCAACTGAGGTTAGAGGTGACATAGGTAGGTGTCCAAAGGTACAGGTGGAGACCTCAGGGTCATGAGCTGGAGATGCAGGCCCTTAGGTCGTCAAGCGGGTTTGTGTGGCGCCAGGGCACAAGCCAGTATCACAGCATAGAGCGTTTAGATAAGGATTAACTCCAAGGAAATGAGCGTTTGGGAGAAAATCAGTGCTGCAGTATCGAGATTTTGGAGATGTAACGTCAATTCCAGCATTAGGAGAAGCAGCTGGATATCCGACCTCTTTAGGACTGGCCTCATTGTTCTCGGGGACGGTTGGAAGCCCAACCGAACGTGGGTTGACTGTAGAAGAGGCCGGTTCAGTTTGCAGACTAAGCAAGCTGTTGTGTGAAACGGGGGTTACTCAGCTGCTATGTGCACTTGTGTCAACGGGTACATGGCTTGCGTAGTTGTCCAAGAGGTTAGTTTCACGGAAAGTCTGCGAATGAGTCACACAGAGGATGTTGGCTGGTGTATATTGGTGAAAAAAGGGAGATCTGTTTGGCAGTCATCAGTGGCCGACTCTAAAAATTTGGAGAGTGCATTTTTTGTAGGCTGACTTCGCAGTCGAGTAAGAGTATTTTTGTTCTGTACGGTTTGGAATATTTGGACAGAGGAAAGAATGGCCGAGGATGTTAGTAGACGCACTGCATTGTTTTCATCCCTGAATAGCATCAGTATTGGGCAACGCAAGTGTTTTCGACTTTCACGGCCGTCGAGCTTTAAGGGCGGCATCTAGCAAGTTACATTTTGTCAAGATAGCAGGATAGCTTTTGTACGCTCGAGTGGGATGCGATCAGGGTTATTGTGTGTTACGACTTGGTAACGGCATTCCATACGTTGACTAATCTTGGAGGCGAATTTGTCAGCAAGAACCGACGCTTTTACAAGGTTTGGCGGATCACACGTTGCATCAGGAGTCAAAATGCAAGCAATTGGTTGTATGCTTTTGTAGGATGCTAGTTCACTTTCCATCTTATGCTCTGAGACTTGCCAGGTCAGTGCAAAGCTGAGATTCTTTTAGTAACATGGAGAAAAAAGAGCTGCTGAGTAAAACAAGAATGGAAACGTCTGTAAATACTACGGTGCAGCTAAAAGTTAATTTGGAACGCTCAATAGACTGGCACTGAAGAGTGATGGGTTGAGTGCTGGGCCTTTTGGCTGCAGGGCGCTTCTTTGGACATATTAAAAGGGGGTGATGGGGATTCAGTGTCTAACAGCTGCTTAAACGAAGACGGGAGTAGCGTCATTGTCAGCTAACTCGATTTAGTTTGAGCAATCTTTGTTAGTGAAGCAATAAGGGGTAAATCTTCCAATTTACAGTTTAGACCGTATCGGGAGATCCTCAGCTTCATCTGATGTGATCGTATAGTTAAACTAGGATTTTGGGAGTGAATGGCAATATGTTGACAAGAGCACTAAGTAGATGAGGTGCAAACCTGTACGATAAACTAGGGGAAGTGAGACAAGAGAGCAGGCCTAATCTTAAGAATCTAACGGGATAATGGAGATCACGGCGAAGTCCGTTTACAAGCGCGAGAGGTGGGGTTTGGTGTCTAGCAAGAGAGCGCCCAGATTACACAAGAGTGCTAATAGGGCTAAGTATGCGGTGGTTGCAAGTTTTGGTGGGGACGGTAGAACCGCTTTTGTTACTTGTGAGATACGGGGTATCTGTAAGTAGTAAGCTTCGCTGGACTAGTGCTAGCGAGCTTAAGACTTAAGAAAGTCTAATCAAGCAGGAAAGAGTCTGAGGGAAAGACGGGTGTAGTTATTGAGGGACGTTCCAAATACGTAATTAATTACCGTGCAAGTTGTATGCAAAAAGCTACGAATGGGCTGGGTCCATAATCACTTTACAACTTCTGACCTCGAGATTCAAGTTTTTTCTTTGTGTTAAAGGGGCAAGAGCATAACCATACATATAGGACGTAACCCTCTCTCCCGCCACATCACCAATATTGCTTGACATGGCAAACGCATGCAGAAAGGCGGTTAATTACTATTGTCTCTTTGATTATCCAAAAGTTCTGACGCATGATGATTAGAATGCGCCCCCTCCTCATCCGGTTTTTCAGACACCTGGTGGCGTCTGCACAACCCCTGTGTCACAGAGTAACGATGGAAAAGTGTACCAAGAGCCTGTGAAGCTTGGAAACACCAATGTCCTTCTGCCTATCCCTAATACATTGATTCTGTAAGAAGGAATGAAGAAAGTTCACATAGCAAGCTAGCCGACCCCACACTTTTAGTATCGTCAAAAAGTGGTCCCACTGTGGGGGCCCCATGGACGCATTGAAGGGCGTGCCGTCGCACGTATGGAGCTACTGAATGTTAGGATGCTCCCATTTCATCAACCGGCAGAGCTCTACGCGTGGGCACAAGACTCTCCTCCTATTTTGCTTTGAGCGCGGACGCATCACCCATACTGTCGCCTGCTTCAGCGTAGCCCATGAAAAATGGTAGGAGAGCAGTTTGTTGGATAACGATTTTGCTACAACCGCACTGATTGAAGTGCAAGATTGACCAACTGTGAAGCCCGGGATATCATCGTTGAGGCACTTGGCATTCTGCTTCGGCTACGTATGCTTCAGGTAGAAAGGACGGGAGCTGTAACCAGTTGATAAGAAAGGCTATACTACCAGAAGACTCACTCTTCGATATGTTGTCTACTATATTATCCTGCATTGGCACGTTTCCGCATGATTCCTGTGATGTTTTCGTGAACAAAGCTCTATCTATCAGCAGCAAAAATTTTATATTCTGAAAGTCTGTCATGGACGTAATGGAACAAAACTGTCGAATAGGCCTGCGGATACCTAACGTCCATTTAGGACTTCGGATCTCTGAAGACGAGACAATTCAGCCTTACTGGTAGCACAGCGCCTTGTGAGACCAGTCGCACGATAATAAGGGTATTCTTAGCAGAAACGCGGGGGATAGTAGTTAGAAAGTTACAAAATACCATCTTGTAAATGTATGTTTGACCTACGTAAACAGCAGGGCCATGGCCAACTTCTGAGGCACCATGAAAAATATGCAGTAAGGTGTGACGTGCGCTAAACTCATTTGACACGGTGCAAAGGATATCGCCGAAGACTCACCCCTGGATGTCACGATTTTAAAATTCCCATTTAAACTCAAAAGTCGCGCCGCTGTTTTTTCCTAATCACATTCTACACCAAGCTTGTATACTAATTGCTTCAGGGGTGCAGTTACCACCCGGTTTGGCGGAAAGGAGCTAAGAGCAACCACTCGACAGAACAATTTCCGTTTATTGTTCAAGTTACAGAAGTTATAGATAAGCTTTTGGCATCACATGGAAGGAGAGAGTTGCGTCTTAAACTCGAAGAGAACCCTTGTCCCGTTGGGAGCGATAAGAAACAAGCCAGATTTTGTCGGCGGTTTGGGAGAATATAGATAGCTCTGACTGCCTGCTTGGTTGCTAATCTGTTCGCCGGTCACAAAAGTCTGTTTGCAAAACGTTTTATAACCAACCGGGATGACATCGTCAGTACGGGGTAGAAGGCATACCTGATGCCTCGGATTGCGGCTTCTCGGCCATTGAGTAAACCGATCGCTATGGCCCAAACTATCACAAGACCATCGACGTGAACGCATCCGATACAAGTAATCGGTTGCTCCGTTGTTGTTTTCGTTGGCAGTGGTGGTTGCAATGTTGCTATGCTGTCTTCGGCCGAATATGTATTCAGACAGTGACTTACCATCTCTTTAAATAACTTTCCTAGAAATGCGGAGCTTTGAAGAACTGGTTTTGGACACTTTTTCCTTGCTCTTGAAGAAGGAGTCGGAAATGCTTGACCAAAAAGAGGGAACTGTGAACATCGACTTTGGGGCCGCGGTCGCATTAGTCGAAGAATCAGAAGGCTCGCGGCGGACTTTGAGCTCGTGATTCACACTGCTACTGCTGTTTCAGTTGCTTCCGAAGCTCATTAAATTTAATGGTCATCAAGGATTCTCTTCCGCCAAATGTAATTATGGTCCTCAGTTTGATTCCTCAAGCAAGCGCTTTTGGGCGGGAGAACCATCAAGTGTAGACAGAGCGTATTACACCCCAAAAACAAGCAAAAAGCCGTGTAAAGCTTGTCCTATTCATAGTGTGTGCTGTGACAACATTCGAGAAATTTAGACACTTGGACTCGCAAGTGACAGCCGGCATTCAGTTGATTTGGAGCATTATTGATTGGCTGTTAGTTCCACATTATGGACTCATCAGAGCTAGGCTCTTCGCTGGAGAGACAAGCAATCCACCCTTTGACCAATCGCTCGCGCGTTAGGACCATTGGCTATCGCAGTGCCAGTTGTAAGCCGGAAGGCAATTTTGCGTAGGTCTCTGCATAGCACACCAATGTTGCTGTGGCTGTTTTAGAGTCTGGGGACTCGTCCACTTGATTGGACCTTGTGCCTACGTACCGTTTGGTCTTGGACTTCTGTAGAAATTTGCAGTAGCTGAAATAAGGTTAAATAATTGTTTGTAGCCTTTGCAAGTCTGTTTCGGTAGCAGATAGCTTATCGTTCCGCAGACCTTGCTCATTAATCTAGCTTGGAATCAAGACGTAATAATAATGGTGGTCCCTTGGTACATCTGTGTTCTGATGGTCAATTGTTCCATGGTAGGGTTGGATTTAGACCTAGCAAATGACTGAGCCATCTGGCGTGGTTAATTAGTTGCCAGCACTGAGGCCAAGTCTACTTCTCTGAAATACACATACTGGCTCAAATCATGCAGTGTTCCAAAAATTACACTAAGATGCTTGAGGTTCAAACCCTTCCTTTAGCTGTCGGGAAATTTTCTGATCCACAGATTAAATATCCGAAACTAGACTACTTGGGACTTGGAAACTAAACCATTGTGCGGAGTCATTTGTGATTTTGATCCCATTAGGAATGTCGTGCACACGACAGCTGGAGCCAAATGTGGTTTTCGTGAACGCCCTTCAAATAAACATTAAGATTTCAAACGGTTTTAAGCAGTCGCTGTCGTTCCTTAAAGAGGGACGCTTTATCTCCTGCATTCAGTGCAGTTCAGTTGATCGGCTACAAACCATGCACCAGGGTTACGTCAATTCGCTCTGCTACAGCTTCGGTCATCGGGAAATGGGAGACCATAAGATAAGTAGCCAAGCATCGAATGCGATTGCATTATTAGTTTGTTCGTACTCTGTCGGTCTGTTTCTTTATGTCGAACAACATTGAACTTGGTTGAACCTGATAGCCGGGCGTGCAAAGATGACTGCTCACCGGAATCCACCCCAACAAAGCACCTTTGGTTTTGGGGTTTAGTGCAACTCCTACGCCTTACATCCTTCACTTCATCGCTTCTGGATCAACGGACAAATAAAGTGGAATCTCAAAGGGCTTAGTTTGGCCTTGGTGTCTTAAGGTGTATCGCTACGCTTGAGTCACGTGTGCGTGCTTTATAGCGACAGCTGCAGAGCGTTCACCTGCATGGTTTGTGCGACGAATAAGAAATGGATGTTTCACTAGTGATGCTGCTGTGCACCGCAGGCGCTTTCGGGACCGTATCTAGGTCATGGTAAGGTTTGGTCATTTTTTGACCCTACTTGATAATTCTCCAGTAGTCAGGATGATTGGTTGAGCGGTCGGGGCTTGCGGTTTTTAAGGCCGACGAATACTGGCCAAGCTTTTCTGGGAGTAGGGCAGCATCACTGCTTCCGTAAATACGGAGGTACTCATTGACTGTACTTCACACTTCCGTCGCAAATGGCGGTACGACTTTACATCTATACCTCTCCTTCTTACGGCTAGTCGCAAGGCAGCTGCTCACTATCTTCTGTCTGGCTTTACCGCTTTGGCTTTCCTGACTTGGTTAAACTATGTAGAACGGAGTTCCAGCCTCTGTAGCCCACGAGATCATTGAAGCACTAAATTCCGATTATAACGACAGCTTCTGGTCGGTCACGCCTCGCGTAGCATGAATTAGCCGAGTCAGATCAGCCGTAGCCTGTGTGCGAAATTAGGAACCTGTTAGAATAAGAAGGTTCCGCAATTGTAGGATGCCAATGCAGCCAGAGGTATGTGCAAAGTCTTTCATTCAATCAAAGATGGTATTGGGGTGTAACAAAAGTAATTCCCTAGCTTAGTTCTTGGTTAGAACCTTCCAAGATAGCGTTGCCGTCAAACCAGCCACCAAAGGGGCATAACGTGCATTAACACCCAAAACTAGGTCAAAGACACCTGAACAGCGCGTCGTTTATTAGGCGCATGTGACGACAACATTCTGGAAATTCTGACGCCTTCTGGATGCGGTATTAGCAGCAGGCACTCAGCGATTACTGGATAGTGACTGGCTGTTCATCATCATCATCATTGTCAGCTATAAGAACCGCGTACTTGTCTACAGTGGTTGTAGCTGCCACAATTTCGTCCATCGATGATTTGGGGAGTTGGGGTAGGTAGCTGCGCATTGGAGGCGGGAGCTGATGAATTGGTGCGTAAATACAGCACTGTCAGTTGACTATCAAGTGGGGGGATTGGGAAGGGAGCTATGCATTGAAGGCAATAGCTTGGATGCACGGGCGCCACTGAGGGCTGTTGGGTTGAGACTTTCGGCCAAACAACGCTCGCCTTGATGCTGGACCTGCAAACAGCTTGATATTTTGGCCGGTTGCGTGCGGGATAAGTTTGCTGCCCGCAGAAGCGCCTAACTTCAAGCGGTAAAGCGGTATCAGTACGGAATTCCGCCTAACATCTCCCTTGAAGTTTGCTGAGGTTGATTTGAACTCGGAGGGGGGATTGCATTGGCCTTACGATCTTGAGGATCCTGCCTGTCCAGCGTAGCCGTCTACTGCGAGCTCGGGCTGGTCATCCGATGGAGCAGCTGATCGCCCTTCCGTAATCTTACCAAGATTAAATGTGACCAGAAGCATCTCAAGACTCAACTCGCTTGATCCGGTGGGCTGGATCTGCGCATTTTTCGGCCGGAGTTTATTTGTGTTAGGATTCACCTGACTGGGCGCACATGAATCTCGTAGAGCACTTTACCGTGCCGGTGGGGGATTGTCCTGGAATCCACTTAGGGTGTCTGCTGCTGTAGCCACGAATCAACACTTTCTGTTCTTCACTGAAGTAGCGTGCGGTTGCGCCATGATGCCATTCCATTCTCCTGTTGCTGTGACTTGCTTGCCTTTTCTGTAGCCAGATAGTGTCATGCAGTGTTCGAACCTTACTTCCGAGGACTGCTTCTGTGACACTCCATCAGGCGAGTTGGGGTTCGGTGTCGCTCGATATGCCAGCAGGAAACTGTGCAAAATCTCTTCCGTCGGTCTTTCATATTTGGGCTTCTGAACTGCACGCTTCAGAGTGTTAATGAAACGTCTTGCTTGACCGTTCGACTGTGGATGAAACGGTGGTGAGTGGACATGAGTTATTCCATACTCCCGACAAGACCGTAAACTCCGATGAGGTGAACTGACTGCCGTTGTCGGATACAATAGTCCCCGCTGTTTCGAAACGGCTAAACAATCGTCGGAGTTCCAGAACTGTGTTGTGTAGCCGTTCACTGTGTGAATTTCTGGCCACTTGCTATAAGCGTCGACCACGACCAAAAGGTGCTGGCCACAGACTGGACCGGCAAAGTAGATATGAATACGAGACAAGCTGTTCTTCGACTGTCGCCACTACCTTAGGGAGGTTTCTGTACTGCGCGCTTCACCTGCAGTCCTAAGAGAGCTTTTCTGACTAGTTTCTTGTGGTTCTGGCCTGCCTGAATCAACGAGACGCGACAGTGTGCCTATTTGTCCGGAGCTGGTGGACTGGCACTTGAACTTGAAGTCATATACCAGAAGCAAAGTGGCCTATCGCTGGAGATCGTTGGTGGTGCACACCGGAATCACCTTCTTCGAGACAAACACAGTAGCGAGCGGATTGTGATCGGTCAGTAAGGTCAACTGACGGCCGTAGAGTGTTATGAAATCTTGACGGCAAACACGATCACCAAGGCTTCCAGCTTTATCTGACTGTTGTTGCGCTCGGCAGGTGTCAGGGATCTGGCCCCATGCGCAATGGCTCTCTGGCTGCAGTAAAAATTTATACGAAATTACGGGACTGTACCATAGTTAGATGCATCTGACGCCACAGGGATTTCCAGTAACGGATCGTAGCGGGTAAGTAGCAAGTCGGAACTCTGCATGGATTTGGCGGACTCAAAGGCAATCGGGTATACTAGGGCAAACCGCGGCAGATTGTGGCGGTCAAAAGTTCTCGGGATGCTTCATCGACTCCAACCTGGAGGTAAGCCTCGACCAAATCAATCTTCGCAAAACATTTCCCCCATTCGATTTTACGAAAAAGTTGTCTGGAAGAAGCAGAGGGTACTAATGGATATCCAGTGCAGCATTTAGACAGATGGAGAAGCCTGCACAAAACCGAATGGTCCCCTTAGACTTATTCAACAGTACGATCGATGCGGCCCATGCAGAGTAGTTGGTCGGTTGGAGAACTCCAGCGTTCTGTAGTCGGTCACGTTTGAATGTTTCCATCAACGTATTGGACCGCGATTTGTGAGCTGCACTGTGAGGTGCTGGTGGCTGTGGCATCTGAGATTGATGTAAATCACTTTGTGGCCACGACGATTGCACCTGGACCATTTACGATGCCTAACCGTCAGTCATGAGCGGGATGCCGCTCACCGCAGTGCCTGCAATTTGTGGGCATCTCGCTTTGTTCTTTCTTTGTTCAACAAAGCGACTGCCCCAAACATGGGGAGATGAGCCTTGTTCCATTCGTAATGGGACTGATGGCTTCAATAACACAGCGACGCCTAACCTCATCACATGAGAAGAGTGCGGGAGAGCATCTGGCAGGATTTTATCAAGATAAGGGATGTAGTTACCGCATGCGTACATTACGTCAATTGTTTGGACAGCATCCCGCACATTGCCGGGTTGGTCGGTGGGTAGAGGTCTAACCAACACAGTCTCCTGGCCCTCCAGGTTGGGGGTGAGAACATATGTGGCGAGTTGTTCTATAAAAATGGTAGTGCACTTGCATTCCCGCCATACACCGCTGCCTTGCGGTCGGGATTTTGAGCCAAAGGCTTTGTTCGAGTACCCTAATCGTCATCCTGTCTAGGTCGGTGCACCCTGGCAATGTCCCAGCCCACATATAACCATGACACAACTAACATTCTCATGCCGCATCGGCCATCACGTGGTGCCAATAACCTGGTCGCCCTACTTGCTGCATACAACAGGGCAGATAAGCGAAAACGTTCTACTGCTGACGCCTTACTTCTTACACTTTCATGTTTTCCCTCTTCTACCTTACCCCACTCAAATTCGAATACTTTCTTCGCATGTCTCATCACTAGGACTGACCGTTTCGCCCGCAGTGCATCACACTCAGTTGCAGCTTCTGTACGTCCGACTTCAGTAACAACCCTAAACACTTCGAAGTCTGTTTTCAAACCCTGAAAACTTGTCCACTGAGCCGTCTTTAATGTTCGCACACCGAAGCAAGCAGGACAACAGGTGGCTCTTGCTCGTAGCTGGATTCCCTCTGCATTGATGTGTTCTGTCTGTCAGAAACAAGGATACAGGACGGAAGTACTGTGATTGAACTGACTACTCCCTTGCTCTCTTCCAGGTTCCAGCTGCGCACTTCTGGTGATGCAGAGGCTGCTGCGGCTGGATACGCTGGGGTGGGTATTTTATTGAGCGACCCAGCGAAAACGTCTCTGCTTGATTGGTTACCCGTTGATAGTCTCTTCTGCGTGGTCCGTTTGACAACGTCTGTGAGAGAGGTCCATCGCACCCTCTTTATTGTGTCTGCTTACGCTCCAACGGACTGTCGCTCTGAATCTGCCAAAACCAGTTTCTTGGACTATTTAGCTGTATTTTTGCAACGGGCTAGAAGCTCAGATATAGTTTTGGTTGGTGTTGACATGAGCGCCCAGGTAGGTAGACTAAGCGCTGCTGAGGCCCAATCGGGTGTTCGTCTTGGATTGGACACGAGGAGAGATCGCCTGCTTCAGTCGTGTGCCGACCACAGACAGTTCCTTTGCAGTACCAATTTCAGGAACAGCGATAATCGCTTGGCAACGTGGTGCCCATCAACGAATCAGCCCCGTATCCAAATAGACCGTCAGTTATCGGTGGCGAGAGTCGATCACCGTCTGCCGCTCCTGGATTACCAGCATGGACTCCGACCATTCACTTGTACGCTGCTGCTTTTAATTGCGACCTAAAGCTGTCACCATGTCGTGGTGGTCGGGAACTCAGTTCCTAAAGGTTCAACCGTGCCAGGAAGGCCAACGGGGAGCAGCCCGACGAAGAACAGCGAGTCCCCGTACTGCGAGTAATCGTATTGCGAGGCGGTCTGGAGGCAAAGTCGTACTGTCCTCTGCAATATGAGAGTGAAAGCAGTAAGACATTTCCACCAGGCGACCAGCATGTTCATATTTATGGAAGCAGCGATGCTGCCTTCCCCCGTGGAGGGACGGGGGAGGGACTCCGATCACTTAACGTTTGACCGTGACAGCTGGCGCATTATTCAATACGGTCGAAGTACTTTCAAAACCAAAAACTCCGGTGCTGCTCAAAAGGCATTTGCAGCGCACAGCCGCTTCAGGAATGAGACAGCAATGCCTTATTACCTGCGCCCTTGGGTTAGTCCAACTCCCTACAACCGAGCAGGTCAGACTATCGACTGAACGGCTCCGGGCAGGGTCCCCAAAGAAACCTCTACTGTCCGCTGCCTTGCGAGTCAGACTTTTGAGTCAGAGGCTAGGGGCAGGGTCCTCGAACAAAACCGTACATCCTCCCACTGCCTTGTGGGTCGGACTTTTGAGTCAAAAGCTCAAGGTGGGGTACCTCAATTAAACCCCCTTCCTCGGCCTGGACAACCGGGAAGTATCATTTACCCGCGCAGTTCTGTGTCCACCGATGTCCCTCCCTAACCCCTTCCCATCACAAGCAAAGGTCGCTGGGTCATTTGACTGTCAGTTATCTGACCGAAGGGCCTTATGCACCCCGCTGCCTATTAACAATAAAGAAACTAACGCATAAATATACGAGATCCTTTCTATATAGGAGCTTTCAACGTCCGTACTCTATGTCAAATTGGCAAACAGGCAATGCTTGCTGAAACCTTATACCACATTAAAATTGATGTATGCTTTGTCTCCGAAACGCGCATACAAGACCCAAGCGTGGTTATGAATCTCAGAACACCAAGGATGAACTCAGCTCCTTTAAGTTTCTCCCTTCGTGTGTCCACTGACCCGGAAGCGATGACTCGTGGAATATATAGCGTGAGAGATGCACTCATCCCCAGAGCTGAATGCGCTTTGCTGGATTGGAGCCCAGTGAACAGTCTTCTTTGCGCCGTCCGGTTATCTAGCTCAGTCAGGCTCAGTAGCTCTCGACATAAAAAGCGTTGTCTGTTTGTAGTATCGGCTTATGCCCCAACGGACTGCAGCTCTGATGCTGAAAAGGATACTTTCTATCGAGAGTAATCCGGGCTTATTCGTCAAGCAAGAAGCACTGACATTGCGATGCCTGCGGGCTATATGAATGCCCAATTGGGTCGTCTGAGCTCCTTGGAATCACATTTGGACGGTCGATCCGGAGTCGATGCTCGTCGCACAGACAACGGAGATCGACTCCTCCAGTTGTGTGCTGACCATGAACTGTTTCTGGCAAGTTCGAACTTTCAACAAAAACGTTCGCATCGAGTGACCTGGCGGTCACCAGCTGCAAACCAGCCGTCGACCCAGCTGGGTCACGTGGCCATCAGTGACCCGTGGAGAGCTACAATTCAAGACTACCGTCCCTTCTGGGGCACACCACTTGATTCCGATCACGCCGTGGTGCTTGCACGCCCGACAGTTCGTTTCCCCTCATGCCGTCGCAAGTCAGCAAGAACAATTCCAATCCAACGTCTCCGAAAAACTACGATATCTCAATAGTATCGACCTGAGGTAGCCGAACAACTGTCTGCAGTAAATGACTACTTTACTGGTAGTGGGCACGTGGATGAAGTGTGGCAAAATGTGAAAGGAGCAATGCTAGTGGCATTCAGTGCCGTCTGTCCGACTTCTCCAATTCGACTACAAGACCACTGGATGCCGTCGAGATCGCTATCCCTGATTGATGCCAGGAAATCCGTACCAGCAGGCAACGAGTACGACGGCGAATGCAAATCCCTCAAACGCCAAATAGTGAAGAGTCTAAGGAAAGATCGAGAGTTCTGGTGGACATCGCAAGCTCGGGAGATGGAGAAGGCTTTTGCTACCGGAAAAAACCGTGCCCTGTATCAACTGATACGATCGGCTAGCCCTAGGAAAGCGGCGGTCAGTGAAACGATAAATGAAAAAGATGGCCCATTAATTCACTCGCAAAAAGTCAACTGGAAAGATGGGCCGAACACTCGAAGAACAGTTTAGCTGGCATCCTGCAACCCAGCCTGTTGAGATAGTGCATACGGGCGAATGGAATGTAAACCTTGATCGCCCGTCGGAAGGAGAAATAAAGTACGAAATATAGGTACTGAAACGTGAGGATGCACCAGGACCGGACGGTCTGGATCCAGTCCACTTCAAAGAAGGTGGTGAATCCCTAATGACCCATCTAACAAGACTATTTGGTGCGATGGGCAGTGAACAGAAAGTGCGTGGAGAATGGGACGTCGACAGTTATCCCTGTCTTCAAAAAGGGCACGAGGACGCTGTGTGAAAACCACCCTGGAATCAGCCTGGTAGCTGTGGCAACGAATGTGCTGTCTGGTCTTATCCTTCGAAGGTTGACTGAACACAGAGACAGATGCGTGAAAACCAAGCCGGGTTCCGTCCTGCAAGAGGATGTAGCGATCATATCTTCGCCCTCCGACGGATTCTGGAACAGCGATAGTGCTTCTGGAAACCAACAATGGTTGTGTTCCTTGACTTAAAAGCTGCCTTTGACCCCGTGGACCGTCAGGCACTATGACAGTGTCTGTGGAGCAAAGGTGTCCCCTATAAATTCTTGACCCTCTTTAAGGCGCTGTACGCTGTTCACACGTCTGCGGGAAGCTCTCGCCTGAGTTCACCACATCAAGTGGTGTCAGGCAGAGCTCTTAAACTTTGTCATTGATACGATTATGGAAGACTCACCATCAGCCTCTGATGCTGTGGGGTCGAAGTGCTTCCGGGGCGTCCGCTCACAGATATCTAGTAGGCAGACGACCTAGCTCCTCTTGGATCTGATGCCGTAATAATGCAAACAATGTTAAATAATCTAACTATTCTGCCCCACTGGCATATGCTTCACACCTGAAATGTGTGAAGTGCTACTGCAAGACTGGGTGGGCTCGAACACTACCCTCGTGTTTGCGGATTAGCCGCTTGAGGTAGTAGACAAGTTTGTCTACCTTGGCAGCTGTATCAGCCCCGGTGGTCTCGCGAAAGATGGTGTTTCCATCCGGACTGGAAAGGCCAGAACAGCTTTTGTGAACCTGCGTCACATGTGGCGTAGGCGTGACATCAGCTTATGCGTCAGTGGTGAGCTCCATATTACTATACAGATCAGAAACCTGGCCTCTGCGCGCCGAGGACGTCAAAAGACTTTCAGTGTTTCAGCATCGATGTCTTTGGAGCATTGCCCCAGTCTGGTGGGAACACCGGATCAGCAATGCTGAAGTACGTCGAATGATATTCGGGAGAAATAACTCACCCACTTAGATGAACTGATCACACTGCATAGGTTGCCCTGGCTTAGCCACGTGCTTCGTATGCCATTCGGCCGACTTCCTCGAAGGGTTCTTTTCATAACCATGCGAAGGGTGGAAACCAGCCAGGGGAGGTCAAACAATGACTTGGCATCGAAGTGTGAAAACCATTGCAGCAAAGTCAGCTATGCTGGTCATTGCTGTCTTCCTGGATGGGGACCTCGAGACGGGCACATCAATGGTTAGACACATTGTCAGACATGACCCAGTCGCGCCCTCAGTGGCGCTCGTGCATTCAAGCTATTGCCTTCAATACATAGCTCCCTTCCCAATGCCGTCATCTACAAGTCCACTTTCAGTCCTGTATTTACGGACCAATTTATCAGCTCCCGCCTACAATGCGCAGCCACCTACCCCACCTCCCCAAATCATCGGTGGACGAAACTGTGGCAGCCATAACCACTGTATGACAAGTACGCGGTTCTTACAGCTGATAATGGTGATTATGATGACCTCAACCAAACCCAATTCTTCGGCTTGGGCAACCGGGAAGTATCATGTCCCCTTGCAGCTCTTCGCTCACCGGCCTCCCCCCACACCTTCTCCCCGCCCGTCGAACGGTACAGTTCCAACGACCCATATGCCAAACCCCTATCCACTGTTGCGTGACTTAACCGTCTCCCAGAAATATAAATCAGAATAATCATCTACTAACCCCAAAAGATTTGATCCACATTGCAGCTTTTAATGTGCGTACTCTATGTCAAATTGGGCGACAGGCATCTCTTGCTGAAACCTTGCTTTACCTATCTGTCGGTGAATGTTGTGTCTCCGAAACGCGTGTACAAGACCATGCTTCGCTCGTGTACCTCAAGCCTCTTAAGACGAGCTCAGATGTTCCACATTTCACTCGGGTATCCGGTGATCCTGATGCAATGGGTCATGGTGTCGGTGTGGGAGTTGCACACAGCCCCAAGGCTGAAAGCGCCCTACTGGACTGGATCCCAGTAAACAGTCGTATTTGCGCTGTGTGGTTGTCTGGCTTAATTAAAATCAATGAAGTTCGATGCGGGAAACGGTGTTTATTTGTCGTATCAACATACGCTCCAGCTGACTGCAGTTGCGAGACTGAGGACAGGTTCTATCGAGATCTGCCACGACTGATTTTGTCGGCAAGGAGGACGGATATAGTAATCTTGGTGGGTGATATGAATGCCCAAGTTGGACGACTAAGTCCGAAAGAAGCGCGATTGGGTGGTAGATTTTGAGTCGTTGCTGAGTGTATGGATAATGGGGAGCGATTGCTTCAGTTGTGTGCAGATCATCGCCTGTTCCTGATCAGTACAAACTTCTACCACAAGTGCTCACATCGAGTTACTTAGAGGCCACCAACCGAAAGACAGTCATGGACTCAGTTGGGCCTTGTGGTTATCAGTTACGATGGAGAGTGTCACTCATTCTGGTGTACGCAGATTGACTCTGATCATGCCATTATGCGGGCCCGGCTAACACTTCGGTTTCCATCTGCATTGCGCGTGTGAAAGCAGAGCAGTTCCATTCATCAACTTCGACAAGTTTCAGTAGCTCAAGAGTATTGAGCTAACCTGTCTAGAAAGCTACTGGAAGTGCACAATGATGCAGATGACGAAGATTGCTTGGAAGCTTTCAAATCGTTCAGCTGTAGCCCCCTTTCGGTGCCTAACTGCCATGCCACCATAAGGAAGCTCGAGGGCTGGGATACTGCCGGGTTGCCCAAGCCTAGACAGGGGACGTCGAGAGGCAGAGGTCGGGTTCGAACTACGGACCTTCCGGTCATTAAATTTGCGCTCTAACCACAGCCATCTCGCCCGTTCTGAAAGCTCTCAGCTTTCAGAACTGTCTGTCCAAGCCATCTGACCCGACCAGATGAACACTGGATATCGTCGAGATCAGCAGATCTTATTGCGGCCAGGAAGGCCTTACCAGCAACTAGCGACTGCGATGGCGCACGCAGATCCCTCAAGCACCGGATAATCAGGAGCTTGAAGAATGACACAGAGAAAGCTGGTGGATTCCGAGGCCCCAGGAGATGGAGAAGGCTTTCGCCACAGGCAACAGCCGCGTCCTATTTTAGATGATTCGATCATCCGGCCAAACGAAGGCAGGTGTCAGTGAAACAGTATGAGAAAAAGATGAAGCAGCTACTAACTCCCTCAATCATCGTCTTGAGCGATGGTCTGAACACTTCAAAGAACAGTTCAGCTGGTCTCCTTCAACACAACCGCAGGAAGAACCCGGCGGGCCTGAATGGTACATCGATACCAGTCCACCATCAACAACAGCGTGAGATACCAATCCTCAAGCAGGACAAGCCGCCTGGTGCAGATGGTCTGTATTCCGCACTCTTCAAAGGTGGCGAAGTCCTGGTGAACAGTCTAACATCCATGCTGCAGAAAATTTGCAGCAAAAACAGAATACCAGCCGAATGGAGCTCCTGGATCGTCATCGCAGTTTTCAAGAAAGGCCCAAGAACGTCATGCAAAAACCATCATGGCATCAGCCTGGTATCCGTCGCATCTGAGGTGCTCTCTGCCATTATTTCGCGCAGGTTGATCGATTATCGGTAGAAACTGAATCGTGAGAACCAAGCTGGGTTTCCCACTGGCGGAGGATGCATCGACCATAAATCGTTCAGCTGTAGCACTCTTTCGGTGCCTAACTGCCATGCCACCAGAAGGAAGCACCAGGGCTGGGATATTACCAGGTTGTACAAGCCTAGACATGGAGAGTCGAGAGGCAGAGGTCGGGTTCGAACCACAGACCTTCCAGTCAGTAAATTCACGATCTAACCACTGACCATAGCTTTATCTTTAGGCAAATTCTTGAACAGCGCCACTCCTTCAGACGTCCCACGAGTGTTTTTATTGATTTGAAGGCTGTTTTTGACTCTGTCGATCGTCAGAAACCTTGGCAGTGTCTGGTGATCAGATGTGTCCCTTCCAAATTTATATCTCTTATGAGGGGACTGTATGCGAACTCCTGTGGCGCGTACGAGTATACGGCAACCTTTTGTCTCAGTTCACCACGTTCAGTGCTGTAAGTCAAGGCTGTCCTATCTCACCTTTCCCCTTCAACTTTATTATTGATGTGCTGCTTGAAATTCCCCTGCCTGGCTCTGAAACTTCGGGAGTTTAGTACTCTCGGGACGTTCGATCACAGAAATTGAATATGCGGATGATATTGCTCTCTTTGGTTCAGATCCTCCAAAAATGCAAACCATTTTAAACCACCTAAATAACTCTGCCGCACGGTTTGGGATGCGCTTCACACCTGCAAAGTGTAAAATGCTGCTGCAAGACCTGGTGGGATCAAACCCAAGCATCATGCTTGCGGATGAGCCAATCGATGTGGTAGATAAATTTGTTTACCTGGGCAGTTGTATAGGTTCCGGTGGACTGGCTGGAGATGAGATTATTTCTCGAAATTGCAAAGCCAGGGCAGCTTATG
>SJOL01006356.1:432790-453015 GCA_004794785.1 Opisthorchis felineus | reverse complement strand
CTAAGTCCCTTCCCCGTCCACCTTTATTCTTTCCTTCACAATAAGGCTTTCAAATAGATCATGGTTGTACGGCAGTGAAGCATCGGTGTTGAACACTGATGTAATGCTGTCGATGATGATGATGATGATGGTGCCACTGTCGACTCAGTGGACAAGTCAAAACATAACTCAACGCAGTCAAGAATGATTTTCGTAGGTTTGGCTTTCAACATTTTAATGATCCATGTGACTGGACCAACCTGTGTGCCGATTGCACTTTAAATAGTCGTACTTGAACTACTTCAGCTCGATACACGAGTAGGCAGACGCATCCACAAACCGAAGGTACACTCCACGACCTGAATTGGTAATAGGACTTGGGGACTTCGGTTTTGTCTGACTATCAAGTCCATGATTCCCCTGGTTTATAACACAACCAAAATACTGGTGAATGTGATCACGCGGCTGGTGACAGGGATGATATCATGGGAAACGCGGTTCTGTATGGTGCTGTTTGATGAATGTACGATCAGCCGTATGCCTAATCCCCTTCCCTTCGTTTTCTATGTTCTCCTTATACCAAATGGTCTTTATCGACTTGAAATCTGCCTTTGACTCTGTGGACCGTCAGGCACTACGGCAGTGTCTATGGACCCTCCTTAAGGTGCTGTACGCCAACTCCCGCGGACGCTTGAAGTCTACGGGAAGCTCTCGCCTGAGTTCGCTACATTAACTGGTGTAAGATAAGGCTCTCTTCTTTCACGTTCCTTCTTCGACCTCGTCAATGATATGATCATGGAAGACTCACTCCCAGCCTTTAATGCCTGTGGGGTCGAAATGTTCCTAGGGCATTCGCTCAAAGATATTGAATACGCAGGCAGTGTAGCGCTCCTTGGATCTGAAGCCACTGTAATGCAGACAACATTAATTAATCTAAATAATTCCGCCTCACGGTTTGGCACTGCTGCTTCAAGACTGGAGACGAGATGGCTCAGTGGTTACAGCGCGAATTCACTGATCGGAGGGTCAGTGGTTCGCACCCGACCTCTAACTTTCGACTTCCCCTGTCTAGGCTTGGGCAACCTGGCAGTATCCCAGCCCCCGTGCTTCCTTTGGGTGGCATAGCAGCAGGCACCGAAAGTGTGTTGCAGCTGAATGATAGAAAAAAATAATCCGAGACTGGATGGGCTCGAACCCCAGCCTCATGCTCGCTAATGAGGTGGTTGAGTTAGCAGACAAATTTATCCACCTTGGCAGCTGTATCAATCCCGGTGTTCTAGTCAAAGATGGGAAAGCCAGAACAGCTTTTGTGAACCTGCGTCACCTGTGGCGAAGGCGTGATATTGGCTTATCTGCCAAGGGTTGTGTTTACAATGCTGAGGTGCGCTCCACGATGTTATACGTTTCAAAAACCTGGTCGCCGCGAGCTGCGAGGGTTAAAAATCTGTCGGTGTTTGACAGTCGATATCTTCGGAGCATTACAGCAGTCTGGTGGGAACACCGGATCAATGATGCTGAAGTACGTCGAATATTTTTCTGGAAGAAACAACCTACCCATGATGTGTGGACTGATCACACTCCATAGGTTGCGCTGTCTTGGTCACGTGCTCCGCATGCCAGTTGACCGACTTTCTCGAATAGACCTTTTTGCACATGGTGGGAAGGGTGGGAATGAGCCGGGGGAGGTCAAACAATGGCTCGCTAGTGAAGTGTGAAAGCCATTACCTGTAAACTCAGCTGTGCTGGTCGTTGTCATCTCAATGGATGGGGACCCAGAGACGGAACACATCAATGGTTAGACACATTGTCAGACATGTCCCCGTCGCGCCTTCAATGACACGTATGCATCCAAGCTGTTGTCTTCAGTGCATAGCTTCCCCTCCCGATACCCCAGTTGAAAAGCCCACTAAAACCCCTGTATTTACGCATCAATTATATCAGCTACCGCATCCAATACGTAGCTATCTACCTAACCTACCGAAATCATCGGTGAGCGAAACTGTGGCAGCTAGAACCACTGTACAACAAGTACGTGGTTTTTACCGCTGAAGATTAAGATGATTATCTTCATACCGAAAAAGAGAAAATGGATGGAACAGGAAAGCAAAACAAGGCCAAAAAGGAAAATGAACTGAAGAAGAATTGAGATGGGTTGCGGGGCAAATTTTTGTTAGATATCCATATCGTTTCTTTTCTTATCCTTTACTTTCTGCTGTGATTTACCTGGCGTTCAACTTATCTTGTATACTTACACAGATGAATGTAGGAAAGGACAAAATGAGGAACAAAAAAAGCGGCAAAGAGAAATCGTGCACAAGGGGCAGGACGCAGAAGAAAACTGCTGACAAATCAATGTTTAGCTGAGTACATCCCATCCTACAGCAGTCTGGGAGGAGACTTGTTTGCTGAGCAACATGGGTAGCGAACTTCTTTGAACGCCATGAGATTTTTCATCTTTTCTACTTTGACTCTGAAACTAATAAGTGGACCTCAGCCGATCACCAATGCGTCTACGACTAACTGCAGTGATTTTTCTCATTTCAGCCGTATTTTACCTACCACCGTGAAGTATGGCATTTCAAACCAGTCCTTTGGAATTGCATGATTTCTCACTTCATGGTAAGTTAAACATTACGTCATTCATCTGTTCACTTGCAGAATTCAATACCGTTACGAGCGATAGCAGTTATATTTCTGTAATAAATGGCAGTACCAATGAGGACCCCATGAAGAGTGAACCGGCTGTGGACAGTGGAGAGCACGTATCAGAATGCAGCAGTTTAGATGACTACACAGAGGTGGAATTGCCGTCAGATGTCCCAGATGGTCCTAAATTTGACGACTTAGCGGCCTACGTTGATGGCGTTGCTGCACGGCTCAAAGCAGATCAGCAACAGTCCTCCCATCTGGCTTATGATGTCACGGGTAAATCTCCACTGGCTTCAGAAAATCATTGTGGTTCGTGCATTGCTCCTACTAGCGACGGTAAGTATTTAGTTGCAAACTAACATTTCGTGCATCTATATATTACGTCGAAAAGCTTTTCTGTGACAGGTCTCGTTCATCCCTCTTGATCATGTCACAAAGTCAGTATATGATCACGGGTCAAGTCGACAGCCGGGTTCGTCTTTGGCGTTGTGATATATCATGCCCGTTGAAACTAAGCCACACCAGGCAAGACATTTGCATAAAGCACTTCAAATCAACTTTGTAGACTAATGAATCCTGTTGGTAGATCTACTTGGTGTCCCTTGTACCTCGGGCTTGTCAGTGGCGAATTGTTTACAGTTCATATTCTCCACTCGAGGAATTCGCCGAAACAACATCCTCGTTCTCCGGCCGATGCTGCGAGCCCTGAAGGGACAACCAAACTGCGTTGCCTCGCTGTCGATCTTGCGACTTTTATCCAAATGTTGGGATGGCGGTTAAAGTTATCCGCCGTTAGTCTCGATTGATTTTGCGTTTGAACATTCTGTCAAGTGATTAATAGAGGAATCAGCTGAACTGACTTTATAAACACACTAACGTAAGGATGGTTTTGGGATGGCCCGTTTTGTACTGACCTCCGGAGACCTGTCACGGTATTCGCATGGTACTGGAGACGTACAGCTCGTTGGGCAGTAGGCATTCGATACTTCCTGCCTTACTTTAAACACAGCTCACTGGATTGCACGTGATCCTCAGTGGCACGAAGACGAAGAAATGAGTATGTATATTGCCCTCTTCTTGTTACCTTTGCCTGAACTGCTGTGCAGTAGGGATACCAACGTCTCCCTTTCCAGTAATGGACACAGTAAACACTGGTTCTCTGTCCTAATCACATATCAAAAGAGCCACCCAGCTTGAATATCTAGATATCGACAACTGTTTGGCCGAGAAAAGATTCCATACAACTTCTCTCCGGTGACAGGATTTATCGCCATGCAGCAATGTACTTTCACCGTAAAGCTTAAAACGAGCTCTTAATGCTTGTTTGTTGGTTGTTCTGTATCATTCATTATCTTTGACAGTTCCACAACTACGTTGAATGGTTTCACGTGAACTCGAGGTAGTTCAGTGGTTAACGCGCCAACTTACGGACCGGAAATTCCGTGGTTCTAACCCATCATCTCGACTACTCTTGTCTAGGTTTGGGTAACCTGGCAGTATCTCAGTCCTCGTGCCTCCTTCCGTTGGCATGGCAGCTAGCCACCGGAAGGGTGCTACAGTTTAAGGATGGTTGTTGGTGTTCTTCACGTAAACGTCGAACTGGAAAGGAAACATCCTTTATCAATGACTTCTAGTCTCTAAGCCGTTGTAAGTGTCCCGTAGACTGTGTTCGACAACTGATTTTTGAAAGGGGCGAGATTTCTACAATACTATCTACCGGTCACTATCGTGGCAAAGTGAGTTGTACAAATCGAGACTCCGGTATATGTTGGAATCTGCCTTGTGGTCCCATGTTAAACTGCATCTTCGTTATTTGCTTGTCTACTTATTTGTTTGTTTTCTGCTATTCCAATTACTTAAACTCTCCAGGTGTCGAGGAATTTGCCAGTTTCTCGAATTTCGAACCTTCCGTCGTGGGGTCTGATGCCTGGGCAACCCCAACTGCCACTTCCAAGCAGGACCTGAACTGTCATGAGTCTTTGCAATCCGAATGGCCAGGTGGATCCTCAGTTGCGCCACCAATCTTTCCGGGGTCTGATGAAGGCAGTGACGGCGAGGAATTCGGGGATTTCGAGTCTTCAGTTCCACATTCTGAGCCCTCGGACGTGGCAAACTTAGTGAAAGATGTACAAATTGATCATCCTCCAATCGGAATTTTGGTAAGTCGCCTGTCCGCCTGTTTGTCCCATTCTAGTTCGTTTTTTGCCGGTCTTATTAACTCCATTTTATACGAAATTTAAGCAACGGATCTGTTCATGCTGTTTCACTCAGTCTACGTATGTGAGTTCTGCGCCCTGTCAAACTGAGGCATCTATTTGATTCTGATAACTCAGACATCCTACTGTTCTCCCTCAAGTACACAACTGAAAGGCATTCGTTGTGAGGAATTAAGAGCATCCCGACGGCTTATAAAAAGTCACTAAGAATAACTTTGGGATCTTCCGGGTTTGATGACTGTTCTCATGCCCACTATGTCTTTTTGGTGCGAATATTGGCCTCATATGCATATTTCAGATCAAAGACAGTCATTTCTGACGGATTTTGATGAAACAAAATCGCCTTGCATTTCATAACAAGAGGCGGAACAAAGAAGCACATCAGATTAAACCAGAAGGAACGGGGTTCGGTAGCAAACACGTTCTGATATGTGGTTCACCTCCCTCTCCAGGCAGTCACAAGTACCACCGATAGCGATACCAGTGTTGAATACGGATGCTTCACAGTCACACATATTTTTCAATTTCCACGCCGTTCAAGGAAAAAAACGAGGAAATGGAGTTAGCATAACAAAATTGTTTCGAGGTGCTTGTGCCTCCGCCGTTTAGAGAATCGTGAACGCCACTAAGACCTTACCAGGGCCATATTCTGTAGTACCTCTACTACAACGCATAGTAGTTCCCTAACCCCAGCCCTTCTAATTTACTCTATCCATCGGTTGATTCAACAGTACGACTTTTAACTGGCCTCCAGCGCTAGCCCATAACCCATCCAATACTCAGGAATTTCATTTCTCGATTGCCCGATTGCCTGTGTTCTATCTATTAATTTGTTAACAATGCGCCAAACGTTCCTGTGGCATCCTACCGACTCACTCTGTAACATTCAGTAAGAAAAAATCCTGTCGAACCAGTTGCTGCTCTTTAATCCTTTTGTTCGATTGTGTCAACTGTCGCCCATTTCAAAGGATGCTCGTCGAAATTTTCGCTTTCCTTGCCTCACTTCTGTAACCACTGTTCCGATTTACTCCTCAGGAACGATTGCTTTCTCACTTGGAGCCTGCCCTCGGGCGAGCATTTTCATCGACCACTGGAAATGACTGGGTGAACGAGGAGAAGGGTGTGTCCGACATCACGGATCTGGACACTGGAAGTTCTCTTGCTGTGATACACTCCCCTTGTAAAGTAAACAGACCCTCGTAAGTATATGATGTCCCACCATCGATCAACGGTTGTTTTGGTTCGGTTTTTGAGGTGCAGTGGCTTTTCTTTAAAGAAAAATCCTCGAATGAGATGACTATTTCCCTTAGTTCCAATTCTTCACAACCGAATCCTCTCATTTAAGCAAATCCTACGTACTACGGCTTGTTTTCTCCACTCAAACCTTCCGTATATGAACAATATAGTCTGAGCTGACCATAACAACGTTCTTTTTCAACTGGTTAGAGAGTCAGGGCAACAACTTCAGGGACTATGATGGGTTCCTCTTCACAATGTTTGCTAGATGAGAAGGTCCTTGATGGCTGAATATTGGTATCTGGAACCCCATTGTGAACTGTCCTCTTGATAACACATGGTTTTCCGTGGTGGCCAGCTTAGCGAAACCCAGTGCAATCCTATTAAACTTAGATTTCACCTTATTCAGAGGACATTACCGAGTAAACAAGTGTATTTTCAAACTTGTAATCGTAATTAAATTAGTCGTTCAGCTGTAACACCCTTTCGGCGCATAGCTGCCGTGCCATCCGAAGGAAACACGAGAGCCGATATACTGCCAGGTTGCCCAAACCTAGAAAGGATGAGTTGAGATGCAGAGGTCGGGTGCGAACCACGAACCTTCCAGTCAGTAAACTCGCGTCTCAACCACTGAGCTATCTCGAGCTTGTTTCAAACTAGTACCGTCTCGATGTGCTTTGTTTATATGCTCGCACTTAGCAGAATAACTTATGCTGATCTCTAATCAGCTGTTGGCCGCTAGAATATGAAACAGTGATGCTGCCCTGTTCATCCTCTTGTGATATGATTAAAGATGCAATGAAGCAACATTTCGGACAGCGTTCGCTGGGCAACCCTGTCACCTTAGCTGAGATGGTATGAAACTATCAGATTAGTTTACACATGATGGGCGTGAGTAATACGAAGAGGTTTTGGTCCGTACAGACAAAACGAACCAACTCGAAAGGAAGCGTACCCGACCGACAGCTACCTCCATAACATGGTGGTCGGGCTTGGGTGCCAGAATAATCTCGCGGACTTTACTGGCAGGAACGTCGTACTACAACCTTCAACTATGTCAGAAAGTTCAAAGGGGAGCAGCCGGACGAACAAAAGGGAGCCCCTTAATTACGATTAACTCTAATACGATGCGGTGTGGAGGTGAAATCCTACTGTCATCTGTGATAGGAATGTGAAGGAAGCAAGGTGTCTTCTCCAGGAAACCAACGTAGGTAAGCGGTGATGGTGCTTTCTTCCGAGGTAGAACAGGTTTGATCCTTAATCCGTATACTCTGGTCGCTTACCGTTATCCAGTGCGGGCCAAATAATAGTAAAGCCCACCAACAGTCCATTGCAGCTCCAAACGCATCTGCTATGCGCAGTAGCAGCGGGAGTGAGATATCAACGCCTTCCTCTCTGCGCCCTTGGACCACGTCAGTCTCCCACAACCAAGCAAGTCAAGCTATGGAGTGATTGGCTCGGGCAGGGTCCGTCAATAAAGCCATACTACTCACTAGCATTTGGGTAGGCCAAAGGCTACGGTCAGGGTACCGAAATAGAACCCTACCCTTTCCCACCATCTTGTGAGATTTTTATGTCAGGCTCAACGTGGGGTACCCCAAACAAGCCCTCTTCTTCCGCCCGGGTAACCGGAAAGTAACACTCACCCTTGCAGCTCTTCGTTCACCGGCCCTCACCCACACCGCCACCCCACTCATTAAATGGTCCACGGCGGTCAATCCATTTTTCCGTCCCTAAACTATCACCCAACTCATTAATAAACTCAAGAGACGATCCACGTTGAAACTTTCAATGCCTATATTCTGTCAGATTGTACAACGGGCATCTCTCGCTTTTCCTTCTTGTCGATGTACGTTATGTTTTCGAAGTGCGCACATAGGACCCAACATCGATCGTGCCGCTTAGGACGAGCTCAGGTGTCTCGCGTATCACTCTTCGTGTACCTGGTAGTTCTGGTCCAATGGCGCGTGACGTCTATGACGTGAGAGTTGCGTTCAGCCCAGGACTGAGAGCGCTTTACTGGACTGGATCCCAGTCTGGTTCAATTGAGATCAATTCGGGCCGATATGGTAAGTTGTGTCCATTTGTCTTGTCGGCATACTCCCAGAAAGACTGCAACTCTGAAAATGAGTAGGATGGGTATCATCGGGCTCTGTCGCGATTGCTTCGGTCAGCTGGAAGACCGAACGTTATCCTCCGGAAATATTAACGCGAAAGTTGGACCTCAAATTTCGAAAGAACCACTGTTGAATGGTTGATCTGGAAACGAAGCTCACCGTAGAGATGATGAGAAACGACTTCTTCAGTTGTGTGCTGAACAGCACAAGTGCTCACACTGATTCACTTGGAGGCCACCGATCACAAGCCAGCCATGGACTTATTTGGATCATGTGGCTGTCAGTTGACGAACTACACTTATCTCAACCTCCATTCATGTTACCAAGAAACCTAGCTGGTATTAGCTTCCAGGACTGTCTACCCAAGCCATCAGACTCGACCCAGTGGACAATGGATTCTTCCAAGATGAGCCCACCTTATTGCTACCAGCAAACTGATACGAGCGACTAGCAATGGTGCACGCAGACCCCTCAAACACCGCATAATCAAAAACCTGAACAGAATAGCGAAGGCTAAGGAGGTGCAGAAGGCCTTAACTGCAGGAAACAATCGCGCCATTCTTCAGCTGATTGGATTAACCGGCCAAACGGTTTGCGAGGAAGATTGGATAGCAATTTGTCCACAGAATCGTCTCGGCCAGAATATTGTGTACCCTACATTTCAAAAACAGTAGTGGGGCCCTGGTGAGCAGTATGGCTACCTAACTACGGAAGATTTTGAACGACAACAGAATATCGATGGAATGGAACTCTTCGCCGTGATTCCAATCGTCAAAAAAGGCACAAGAAAACCCTAGTGACATCCGCGTGGTTGCCGTGGCATCCGCAGTGCTCTTTGGAATTATTTCGTACAGGTTGGCCGCTTATTAGGAGAGATAGAGCTGTGAGAGTCTGGCTGGGTTTCGTCGTGGCTGAGGATGCACTGACCAGATCTTTATAATCATTCGATTCTAGAACAGCGCCTTTCAATCAAACGTCCAACGGTGATCGTCCTTCCTAATCTGGAGGCTGCTTTTGTCGCTATCGGTCGTCAGAAACTATGACGGTGCGTGGCAATCGGAGACGTCCCTTCTAGAGTTTTGTCCCTAATAGGGACAGTGTACTTAAACTCCTGTGAGAGCGTAGAAGTATACAGCAAGCTTTCCCTTGAGGTCGCCGCGTCCAATGGTTTAAGAAAAGGCTGCGTTCTGTCACCATTCTATTTAAACTTCTTTACTGATATAAAGCCTGAAACTTCTATGTGTGACTGCGAAACCCCAGTAGATCTAAATGCTTCAGGGACTTTCACTCACAGACATTGAGCACGTAGAGGATGTTCTCCTTGGTTGAGATCCCTCAAATGCAAGGCTTTTTAAATAATCTAAATGATTTTGTCGCCCGGTTTGGTATGTGCTTCATGCTTGCAGACCAGCCACTCGACGTGTTTAGTAAATTTATCTGGTTTGGCTGGAGACGAGATTACTGCTCGAATCTGGAAGGCCAGAGCAGCTTTTACCAACCTCAGACACCGGTGGCGCCGACGTGGCGTCAGCTTGTCTATCAAGGACAGAGCGTACACTGCGACGGTACTGTTCACACTGCTTTATGGCTCATAAACGTAACTTCTACGCGCAGATGATGCAAGAAAACTCCGAAGCTTTGGTGGGGTCTGATAGGAGTACCTGATTGGCATTTTCGAAGTATGCCAGATGGTTTTAGGAAGAAAGAACCCTCCTGCAATGAATGAGCTACTAATGCTCCATGGGTTACGCTGGTTGGGACATCTACTTCGCGTGCCAGATGACCGTCTTTCCTCGCGGAGCTCTTTTTACCCATCCCGGTTTTGAGGAAAACGACGGTAATGCGGGCAGTCATTGACCTGACAACAAATAATGAAGGCACTCGGCAGTAAACTTATTTGAGTTGATAAGTGCCTCATCGCTGGATGGGATTCAGAACTCGACTTATCAGTGGTAAGTGACTGATAGACATGGCTCAATCACGCAGTCAGTGTCGATCCTGCATCAAATCTATGGTCTTCAATATGTACCTGCCCAGTTTCCTTTTCGGACAATTAGAGTGATTCAACACCAACTAAATGATTATGGCATTACCATTAATACCTGTACATATCTTTCATCCCATTTTTCGGTCGTCTAATCTGTAGCAGTCGGAACTATTGTACCCTTGCTTATGGATGATCAACTGAACTGAACAGGAAGCGCAAAATTGTGGCAGCAACCGGAATCGCTCAGTACATGTGGCTGATCTCATTCAAAGAGTTTTCGCTGGTGATATAGTTTAAACAATGTTGAGGAAGTTCAGAAATGACTATGAAGATGAAACAGTCTGAATATTTGTCGTAGAAGCGTTTAACGCTGTCTCTGGTTAGCAGCACCAAGCAAACTCTTTTGGACGTATTTCGCCACCCGAAAGAATGGTTTTCTTTAATCGCTCTTTCTCCGAAGAGGGATAATCAATCCTGAAATAGTGGCCTTCGGATTGGTTCCAAACGTTCGAATGAATAAACTTAATTTTAATTTTGTAGATAGGCTGACACATGTAGTACGTTGAGGCGAGATGGCTCAGTGGTTGGAGTGCGGATTTACTGACCGGAACGTCTGTGGTTCGAACCCGACCTCTGCCTCTCGACTTCCCCTGCCTAGGCTTGGGCAACCTGGCAGTATCCCAGCCCTCGTGCTTCCTTCTGGTGGCATGGCAGTTAGGCACCGAAAGAATGATACAGCTGGACGATTTTTTACATGCAGTACGTCCAAGTCCTACACGTTCACCTGCCAGTAGTATGGCTCTGTAAACGTCGTTCGAGACTCCTGACCTTGACGATTGTAGTTTTTAGCTTTACTATTCTTTTGGGGTTTAAGGAGCATGGCCAGCTTATCGGATTTGATTTAGTGCGCCTTGTTGTCGATAATGCTACGGGGTTTGCAAATTAGTGTTGTAGTACTCATACACGCATTTAAAGCTGACACTGAAGTTAATTTCAGTTAGAACAAGCTTTTGGTATGAGTAAGAAGTATTCCGAGTACTCTGGCGAGAAACTCGATTCTGCATATTCCGTCCTCTCACAACCTTCGGGATTCTTTCTTTTCAACCGGTTTGTTTAGTGTATTACAGGCTTCTGGACTAGTCTGTCTTACCCTTTCGGTTTCTTTTCACGCCATATTGAGCCATGTTTTCCTCGTGGCTGCACAGACAAAAGTATCCTGTATGTCTTTGTTCATGAAACGATGGCTCATTGGTCAGGGTGCGAACTTACTGACGGAAAGGTTCGTAGTTCAAACCCGGCCTTTGCTTCTAGACTGCTGTCTAGGCTTGAGCAACCTGGCAGTATCTCGGCCGTCGTGCTCCCTTTGGATGGCCTGGCAGCTAGGCACCGAAGGGGTGCTACAGCTGAATCATTATTGGTATTACTGTATTATTATGATGAAACGACATGTGTAGAGCGTTTACAGATAGGGAGCCACTTTGGAGATGCCCATGCGCAGACTCCGGTGTGGGTCATCTTAATGGTAATCCACGGTGTTATCTACTGGTTCACCTAATCAAGTGTTGTTGTTATGGGACAGTGAGCCATCGGCAACGATGAGCATATCTATCTTGCCAACGAGTCTATGCACTTGGCGACCTAACAACCATATTTCGGCATACTATTAGGACTCATTACAACCGTCCTGTGTAAACAGACTTTCATGGAAACCTTCTGCATCACCTAGATCTGTGCTCCTTGAATCCGCTTCACTACATTTGATTGCTATTTGTTGTTGGACTGAGCTCTGTCAGAGTTCTCTCAGATACAGATTCCAAGTGGGTTGGCACTCTGTTTTATTGTGTAAGATTGGTCATTTACCGAATGCGATAGTTCTTATCTTACTTCATTATCTTATAACGTCATTTCTCTTGTTATAAAGTTTTTTTCCCTTTGATCTTTGCGTTATATTCCCCGCTACATGTATTATACAGTGCTCTTATCCGCAGTCCACTCCTGATTTTCACTTCCGGTACTTAACTAGACGTACCCATAAAGATAACCCTTTTCCCATTTCCAACTTCTCACACAGACTGTGGCCAAAAATGTTACCACTACACCGCACCCATGCTCATCGATTTCACTGGAGTAAATCACCAATCTATGATGCTTACTTACAGTCGTTGCATGTGGACCCCCGTAGTGCAGTAAGTCTTTTATCCTGTCAGCTGGAAATATGTCTCTCTTCTTACTCCCCGCATATGGCGTATCCTCGAAATTGCCCGTTTCAGCACGGAAATGATAAAACCGGCTGTATATTTTCGGCACCGACGTTTTATCCAAGGTTCTTCGTCATCATTTATGCCCTACACCATTCGTTCTTCCCTTCGTCAAACTGGTGTGTCGATGAGTGCGCTTGATACTGAACTGTTTTTTCGTCGTACTTAGCACGTAGTAAGATTAGTGAGCATTCGCCGAAAGTCTGTTACCAGTTTCGCCCTCTTTGTTGCTTATCAGGTGTGTGTGGTCTCTCTCAGTTCCAATCAGTCTTATCTCTTACCACCTTATTCTACATGTTGAATAAATCGTTCATTTGCAAGGTTATTCGAACTTCTTAATCGCGCCCGAGTGGCTGATCCTCTATGAACACTTTCCAATTGGCTGCCCTGTTGATAATCTGTATATATGTTAGTTCATGTTATCTGATGAGCCTCAGTAAAGACCAGACCTGTAGTTTCTTCGCCAATGTTATTTATTAGGACAAATACCTCAACTAATCGGCCCTGTCGAGCCTCGCTGTCTTCCGCGCACCATAAGCAATACCATAAAGTATTCATTCGTGTCTCACTTGGACATCATCCCAGCTTGCAACTGAGCGTACTTTACAACATATGTTCAGCCTCGTATTCAAGTAGGAAACAAGAACTTTATTGCGTTAGAGCAACCGGAAGCATTCCATACTGCTCCACCTATGAACTCGGTCACCGTCATCATTCTCGTTCAATAATGGAGTAAAAGTTGAGTGAATGGCTACGCTTCAAGTGCAATAGCTTACTCCGTGGGGGGGGTGAATACATGTCAGTGGCAATTGATACTTTATAATTTGTGGAGAGACAGAAGGGGTGGGCATGCATTGAAAGTGCTAGGTGTCGGTCTGTGACTGGATCATATCTGCCATTATTTTTGTCTTGGGATCCTACGCAGTGAAATCGCAACCACAACCCGGGATGAATATCCGCGTTATGGCTTTCATGCTTCACTGCCGAGCCTTTATCTGACCTCCCCTAGACCACCTCCACCATTCCTATATGGTCATACGAAAATGATATGTCGGGGGAGTTTGTTTACTGTCGTACGAACCACCAAACTATCTAGAGCTCGGTTGTTAAGGACCGGGAGGTCCGTGGTTCGAATACGACCCCGGCATCTCGACTGCTCCTGTCTAGGCTCGTGCAACCTTACAATATCTCAGCCCTTGTGCTTTCTTCGGATGGCATGGAAGCTAGACCTTGAAAGGGTGTTACAGCTAAACGATTGTTTATTTTATTGTACGAACGGCGTGACTAAGCCAGCACCCATGGCTCGTCCATCTCGTACAAAGGGCTTTCGATACACTCGAATATTGCTCATACGATATTTCCATCAGACCCCGTCAATGCCCTGGAAAGGCTATTGGTCTAATAGTGAAAGGATTTCAACGCCTGTTGGCAGTGACCAGGTCTATGAATTACGTAACAACTAGTAGCACACTATGATATTATACACCCCGTCTCTTAAAAACATGCTAGTGTCGTATGTACGCCACAGGTGCTTTGCGATTTAGGAAAGATTCTACTCCCTCAATCCGTATGGAAATATGGTCTTCAGTTAAGCCATTACACCTTACGCAGCAATTCTAGTAAGTCTATCCCGTTGGCTCTTGTTCCGGCCCCTGGTTCTGGTTTGACTCCACATAGATTTATGCTCTCTGCACATTCAAGTTTTTGTGCGTGTTCCAAACCGCGTGGCATAATTACGGTTTTCTTCAGACATTGTTGGCGTTTCTTTGGTATTCCCAAAGTGATAGTAATAGAAAAAAACGATTTTGCTGCTGTTCGCCATCGACAGCACAAAATCCTCGTTCAGCATTGATGCTTTTCTGCCGTACAATCATAATTTATTTGAGGGCCTTATTGATGACTTACTATTCTGCCCGAATAACTTGCAGTAATTAGTACGCTTCACCAAAAGAATTGCAGGTTCATAACAGCATTTTCGTGCGATTTCTCCGTGAATTGAAATCCACTCATCAGTAAACTTCCAGTAATTCCCGGGTTGCTACTCTCGCTTGATTGTTCTCTGTCGTCTTCTTTACCGTCTCAACTTCAAGAGCAGCAGAACTACTCGCACCACTCTCATACATTGTTTATTGATTGGTTATCATGGAGTGGTTCCTATGT
Organism: Opisthorchis felineus; assembly: GCA_004794785.1. NCBI lineage: Eukaryota > Metazoa > Platyhelminthes > Trematoda > Opisthorchiida > Opisthorchiidae > Opisthorchis > Opisthorchis felineus. The sequence goes on along the minus strand of SJOL01006356.1, from coordinate 438,413 downwards.
TCTCCCTTCCAAGCGTGGAACAAGCAGAACATTCTCATAGAATAGGCGGTAATAGATCTTCCAAGATCGCTGTGGTTTATGCATCCAGTCGCCTCTTTCCAGGTAGTGATTGAGAAATTACCATGGAGTTATCCATAAAGCCAGTGTTTATTTGTATTGATACCCAGATTAATGTATATTACATTCCTTGAGTGGCGCAAATACGCAATTCCGTATTTGCCAACGTTCAGACGGAGCCAGGAATGTGCACGTCAGCCTTTCCCTCACCAACCGGATCAGTTTCGCATCCTTGGGTTACACAAGTTACAAACTTAAAAAGCCCTAATTCCCGCATATTGGTGTCCGCAGTTTTAATTTACACCTTACTCGGAATTACGGGACGAGAACGATAGTACATAGAACAAGCTGAGGAAGCAATCTGCACATAGTCGGTGCGGTACGTGAAGAAGGATTGATGACCTATACCATCAAACGCGCATACTTCACAGCCTAGAGATGCGTTCAGTGGATGACAATCGGGATTGCTGATTTGCGCTCAGTAATACTGGTGAGCTGTCATATATCCCCACTTTGTCGACAGATTCCCGCACGCAATAGGTAATGCCATGTGCAGTTGAATCTGAGCCGCATGTGCAGCTAACTTAAACTCCTGTGCCCGGTCAGTAGACTTGTTGTTAGCTCTAACCCGAAATCCACCCTCATCACGTTCTGTAGTTAGCCACGGTGTGAACTGACTCCTTACACACGATGGCGGTGATTGAATATCACTTCTAGCATCATTGAGAGCTTACTACGTCGGTGTGTGCAGTGTGGCAAAGCATTTTGGTCGGTTCTGGTTTATACGGCGATTTTTACGGAATGTTACTTCTATCACCGTTACTGGAGTAGCTGTCTGATAACCTGAGAAATCTAAAGCAGATCTGATTATCCGCCAAATTTTCGCTTGTAGTGTTTGTGTTCGAATGGGTGACTCACTGATGGTAGTTACATAAGGGTCTGGTTGGATGTTAAACTAATGAACACTGGGATTTTTCTCGTTTTTGTCTTTCGTCTGGAATTCTATCGGCCTCGCTGATGAGACCACAGGAGCCAACAACGCAGTGTTTTCCAGCCTGTTGGCACGAAGCTCTCTCGGGTGGGCGGTGCGTTCCATTGCAGTCGTTTCTGTAGACAAGGCGTTATATAGTCCCAAAAATATTTATGCAGTCACCGCATCAGGTATATTCGAGTGAAAATCAGGTTTGCTTTTCCAATATGTTGGTACCAATAGCTAAACTGGATGATGAACTTAGATCCATCATCCAATTTCTGGGGTACAACAGTTCCTCAGTGGGTAAACTCCCACCTTCCGATAACCTTTTTAAAAAGTGGTTTTTCGCACTAAGCAAGACGCTTCTCTGAAACCAACAGGAATTGCCTTATAGAGTGTCTTCACACCCACTACTCACGTCCTTTGACTACCATGTACAACTTCCAAAGCGGAAACCGGGGAATCAGTAGAACAAAGCTGTGACTTTGTGCTGGTGGGGAACTAGTTATCCGACCCATGAATATTGAATATTGACCTGAGAAATAGCATTAACCGATCAAACCTTCTGTTGCTCTTTTGCCAATGGGTGTTGATTCAGTTAGTATTGCATGGACAACACATGATGAAGTCAAATGGATGCTAGCTCATATTTCAGTGTTGCAACTGAATTAATGCGTGGGTTGAGTGTGACGTTATTCTTCTGCCTAGATGACGAAGGACGACTTCATCGCTTGGATGCGTTCTCATCCAGCACTACTGTTCCATGTGTCTAAAGCCAGGTGCCCAACTCTCCGAGCACCGTTGCAAGTGGCTATATGACCTTTTCATTTAATGAAGTCTGCATTCCTCCTCCGGTATCTGCAATGCGTGTGCTCTGTGCGGGTATTGTTCAGCTGTCATAGCACAGGTAAACTGGATTCGCTAGCTGTGTGCAATCCTGTAACATTCTCTGGTTGCTTAAGAATGCATTTTTACCGGGCCCCGGTACCGTGATGACATGTTGCTGAGATGGCGCCTGGCATTGAGTGTATAAGGAAGATTCATTCGGCATTCGAATGAATCACGCATTTTGATTATCTACAACTGACTATGTAGTGCAAAGGATTCTTCGGGATTCAGTCAAGGCATAGAAGTGCGTTTTGCTTCATAAAAAGTATTTCGCCAAGGATCGGTTTCGGCTGAATTTGTGGAGGATGCTCAGTGGGAAGTTGTAGACATTTATCATGTGTTGTCGAACAAAGTATTCACTTATTTGGATCACTACCGAAGAATCACCCCCATAAGGTGACCTGAAAGAATCTTCTTGAAGATCATGCAACACGCAGTATCCTCCAAGAAGAGCGTTGTCCCATCGTACACATCTCAGTAACTTTTCGGTTGAGGAGCTCTGAATAGATGCGATGCTACTTTTCGGGTGACAGCGCGATGGCTGTCTAGGGGAAATATAGGAGCTACAACGGGACGCCCAATCGTGCTTCCGGATATAGGAAACATTTGATTGTGGCATACTACAAACTGAATGAAGAAGTATCCATTATCGTGGACAATTTAGACGAAATTCGCAAAACGTTGCTAAAATTTTATACAAAAGGCACATGTTATCTAGTTCTAAGATAGCCATTTATGTCAACAACTATTATTTCAAACTCTGTCGCAGATAAAGAAATGTCCATTAAAGTGGATAGATCAGTCGGATAAAAACGGCTCCTTCCCCGAAACTCTCGCTTTTACTTTCCTTAGCGGCTTGTCCGATTCGTTCGGTAATTCAATAACTTTGTGTCCATTAGGGGCACAGTGTTTCAGCGCGAAGAATTGTTTTCGGACTTTTCAAGCTGAGTACTGTACCAATCATAGGGCAATTGAAAAGAAAAGGGAAGCACATTATCGACTAGCTAGCTACAAAAACTTTCACCGACCAATCTCGGTCAGGTCAGTTTGACAAACTAGTCCGGATAGTAAATGTCACGTTCTTCGATTTCAGCCGTCGACCGTTAGGTCGGAAACTTGTGCAGAGTCCTGGTTATAGAAAGGCCAGGGTAACACAAAGCTGCGGGAAAATTGTTTTTACTTGCACAGTTCGGGATTGTAAAAGCGAATGGCAACATTTAGCTACACTTCATATCCTTCATCTGATACCCATAAATTTTTACTGGGCCCACTCCGTACAAAACTCGAAAGGCTGATTCCAGTTTGATGCGGTGGTTTGAGGCGATCATCTTCCCATATCACCGCGCTAAACTGGAATCAGCGGGGAATAGCACTTTCGGCGTTTCCTCTCCCCTTTTAACCACCACACTGGTAGGTGCTCTCTTATCCTCTTTGCTGGTTGCCTCGTCGTTTAACCGACACGAACACTGGAGTTGATGAATATTCGGCTCAAAGGAGAATCGAAATTCATTGTTACTTTCAATTAATTGGAAAACATTTTGGAACCAATTGAGGAATCATCGTTTCAGAAGGGCTTGGTAAACAATCGGTAGTTTTCAACTGGGCAGCGTTTTACTTTTGACAAAAAAGCTTCATCAGGTCACCAAGCTGGCCAGGTTTTGAGGCAGACGGAGAACCAATCAGATTAGCACACTAGATCAGTGTTGAATGCCAGTTAAGGGATCTTATCGGTTAGTGTGGTCCAGAAGTAGCAAGCTGATACTGCTAATCAAAGGATAATGTGTCTGATCCACATGAGTCCGATTAAAGACGAATGCGCTGGTTAAACGGAACTTTCGGGACTCCGATCACAGCTGTTTGCGAAAGCTAAAAGTGGTGATAAACTTCCACTGAATAAAACAGTACCGATAGGAGGGAAACTCGAGGCCAATCGGGGAAGTATGAAGGATCGAGGACATTATGTGGACACCCTATACCAGCGAATCGTGTGAAGATGTTTGCACGAATTTGTCGAAGTGTAACATTCGCACGACAATTCATCTGTGACGTTAGTTCCTGGAGAACGTAACAGTACACCGACGACCCACTGTGAGCTGTCAATTCTAACCTTTCGTCTCTTCTGTCCTCATATAGTTGCCTCTGGACCAGTTTGATGGATGTCGAGGCTTGTGTTTTAATCACCCCGTATTAAATCGTTTTGCATACTTGTGGCGTTTGTTTCACTATCGTTTTTATGTTTTCTATCCTCAATCCCTATACTGACTTCTATTCGGTAAGCTCTGCTAGCTTCTATCTAACTCCCAGAGCGTCGCTGTATTGCAACTAAACTTTTAGCTCAGTATATACCACTTTGTTTTACAACAGCGCAGTTGTTCGCATTCTAAACACGCTTACACAGCCAACGCGAAGCCAGAGTGACGAAGTTATGACGTGTTAACAACCAGCACATTTATACTCGAAAAATCTCATATAATAAAATTTTTCGTCACACGCTTTCGCTATCAAGAGAGATGACCAGTCCCAACAAGTACACGTTGTCCACCCTCCCCCAAACTGCCTGAGGATTTCCAAGTTCACATGTTATTTTTTAAGTGGTTACAAACTGCACCTGCCAGAAAATTGTGGCAGTTAGTTAGTTACCCCTTCTCAACTCGTTTGGTTTTAGGTGTCAAGGTAATTGGGTTGCTGCTGAAATGACTACGCTACGCTTGTAACGGGCGGGAATTTTCCCACGTAGTTTAGGAACTAGCAGTGCCACTTACGTTGCTATCTCGGCGCATTGGGTGGTATGTTTCATGAAACCATTTAAACTTTATTTGCGTGTGGCGTTTTTCAAACTTAGTAGGATATTTTTCACCTAAACAAGTTAAATGCTTCCTGAGTCAAAAACCTTTAACTACGGGGGCATTTGTTTAGTTGCGAATACAAAGGTAGCTGTAATACCAAGTCAACTGCTTTAGGCGGTTACTGGGTTACCACAGAATATTCGGTTCTCCCCAACGCGACGATGCACATCGGCCGACAATCTTTCATGTTTCCATCTTATATCTGCACACCTCACTAGATGCCTGCTTTTGCCAGTCAGTTGCGGCTTCTGGAGCCTGTTAGGCTTGATGCTGTCAACCGATCCTCTTCTACTGTACAGTCAAGCAAAACACCCACGCTGTCCTCTCCTGCCCGAACGTCTGGATCCTCTTTGAAGCCTAATACTGATCGGTCCTCAACAAGAAGTTCCTCGGCCGAAACCCCCGAATTCGATTGGAGTTCCAGCGGTTTGACAAATCCCTTCCAAGGTTTGTTGAATTTTCCTGTGAGATTGGTTTTTTAGTATTTTCTGAGCACCATGAAAGCATGGCACTTACTCAGTGCAGATAAACACTCATTTTGAGAATTGTGTTAATTTTAACGGCGAGCTGAAATGAATCCCGGCTGGATATCTTGTTTCCGTCACGAAGAGACTGGACCTTACCATGGTGTGACGGTTTGCGCACCTCAGCGACCCATTGAGCTATACTGGGGGGTGTCCCCGCGACACTCACAGAGTCTCTCATACCAGGTTGGTCAATGGTTAGAGGTCTGACGAACACAGTCTCCTGGTCCTCCAGGTTGGGGGTTGGAACATATGGCGACTTGTTCCGTAGAAATGGTAATGCATTTGCATTTCCTGCCAAACACCGCTGCCTTGCGGTTAGGCTTTTGAGCCAA
>SJOL01006356.1:392037-429341 GCA_004794785.1 Opisthorchis felineus | reverse complement strand
GCAGTGAAGCATCGGTGTTGAACACTGATGTCATGCTGCCGATGATGGTGATGATGATGGATATCTTTATGATACTGTTCAATCCAATATGTTGCACAGAGCCTGCCTTTTATCTTAGTTGCAACGGTACCTATGATGCCGAAGTAATCCCCTTTTGATTAATGAAAACTGAACAGATGTTCACTTTGATATTTAAGTACGAAATAAGTTTGCTGGAAATTCAATGCTTCTTGCTTCAGAACTCCTGCATTATTTGGCAACCGTCTGAATCTATCAGCTGGTGTTCACCATGTCATGAAGTGTCTCCGCTTTATTTACTATCTCTTGCATCCCGACAACAGTAACTAACACAATGAAACTTTCGACGGTTGTCGCCCCTTGCTCGTATAAAGACGTTTGTGGTCACCTATTTTACTTTATAAGGCTCTATGTTAGTGTGTGGATCAGGCTTTATTGACAGTAGTAGTGGACCCCAAGCGCACACGGACCAGATTCTGAACCACTTCAGCAATCATCCGAACTGTTACAAACGAAGTTGTGTCCGGACCCTATTCACGTGGATCGAGATGCACTGCAACACAACAGAGTGGTAGACGAAAGAAGCACGACGGCTTTATCAGGTACCGCAAAATAGTGGAAATAATGGAACTTCATATGGAGATGCTCACGAAATCAGCACCAGTCTACTTCAACGCAACCAGAACAGGGGAGGATTACACTTCTGTGTATCAAAAACATCTTGGAAACGACTGAAAGACGTTTAGGGCAACATGGAATAACGGTCATCTTCAAACCTGTAAATACGTTGAGAAGGTCCCTCTGGAGACCGAAGGGAAAACTGGATGTAGTGAGGATGACGAGCGTGATCTGCAAACTTCAATGTAACAACTTCGACACACTATGTTGGCCAGACTGGAAGAAAACTTGCCACCAGAATGCACGAACATAAGCTTGCCAGCAGAAGACATGACCCATTATCTCTTGTTTCAGTTCACGAAGACGGAGAGCGGCATCAGTTCTCATTTGCGAACATATTTGGTTTTTGCGAGAGACTCACCTGGAACCCAGCTGAATCTCTCGTCTGTGATGTTTCCAGGCAAACAAATTTTTCGCCATCCAAATCGTCCATATTGGAGTGTAGCTTAAACTCAACAGACTTAAGTTCAGGACCTTATGACGAATGCAAATAATGTTTCTTCTCTCTCTCTCTCTCCATACAGAAACCAATGCTAATCCGATACAGCTGGATCTAGACTTCTTCGAGCTTCAGCAACAACCAGCACAGCAGCAAATGAATCTGAGTTTGGAAAAGTCAAGCGGAGTAGCAGGTACGGTTCAAGCGTGACTATCAATTATTACTGGTGGCTAGAATGTTATAGCAGAATGTTGTTTCGATGTATTCAGATTATTTGGAGAACACGGTTCCAAGTTACTCTGTCTAAGGAATTATCATTTCTATCTTAATTCGGTAGCGTTTGCATTTCATCTGTACCTGACATCGGGTTTCGTTTCCGTCCACCTAGTTCTTATGTATTTTCCTTCCCTAATGGTCCCATTTTAATCACACAACGTTTTTCCTCTCTCCATACCATCACTACTTTTTGCATTTCACTTCTGTTTATATCAGAACTTGAGCGAGAATTGTTCTCCGCAATCGTGAAACCTCCTTCCAATGCCGCGCCACAATTGGTGGTTACCCAACCATCTGCCACTCCGGCTGTACCAGAACGCAGTAAAAACGTACGTACTGCCTTGATGAGGCTCCCCAAGCTGACTTATATGCGGGCGAAGTGCCTCATATTCCCCGTAGCCGAGGAAAAACCCACGTGATTTATTTATCTTCCTTCGTCTTCATTCGTGATGAAAATTTCACGTTCATAGAGCTTTGTGCACTTGTTTTGATTCACTAACGCGGTGACTGACGATTTTTTCCGTCAATCTATGCTTTTGTGCGCAAGGGGTGTGTTGATCGGTCGGTTTTCTGCGTTAACCCACTGTTGCCTTTTACTAATTTCTCATCTGTGACAAATGCTACTTTGGATTCTTATGACCTTGACGAGATCAAATATTTACTGAGCATTTTGAATTCTTTTTCGCTTGTTTTGGGTCATTCGATAGTCGTGAACTTATATTTGCAATTGAACAAACACTTTGAAGTCCGCTCCTTTTTTCAGCTTCTAATATCTACTTTCCGCTCCAAAAATGCCGTCACTGCTGTAACGCCTGATGCAGAGACATCTCCAGCGGTTTGTGCAGCCTGTTGTTAAAAAATCGTTCAGCTGTAACGCCATTTCGGTGCCTAGCTGCCATGCCACCCGAAGGAGGCACGAGGGCTGGGATATTGCCAGGTTGCCCAAGCCTAGACAGGAGAAGTCGAAAAGCAGAGGTCGCGTTCGAACCACGGACATTCCGGTCAGTAAATTTGCGCTCTAACCACAGCCATCTCACCCCTGTTGTTAGGTCCCGTCATCTTGCATGAGTGTACCATGTGTTGAGATGACCGAGAAACACATTGTTGCCTTCTGAAAGGCAGCGAGTCATCTGTGAGTTCATTGTACATGATCACGTGCTGAGACTAGTGGATACTAGTAATCAGTGCGATTGTCATGTAGAGTTTATGCGTGGACAAAACTCCCCTGAACTCGGCTATGAAGTACTAACATTCAGCTTGCCCCATGGTCAGCACCATACCAATGGTAGACACTGACGCGTCGCTGCTTTACAAAGATGAAAGAAGAGTAATCCTGACAAAGCGTAAAAATAATGGGGAAGGTCGAGATCTTATAGAATAAAGCCGACTGCAAGGTCACTGCACCATCAAGCAGTGGAGAAACACACACATGGGCGTTCCGTTGGAGTGATGCGGCAGCAGGTGAACTGGATAAACATCTTTAAGAAACTTATCTATCACTAATATAACGCGAACTATAGACAAACCTGATTCAACAATCTGACTAGTGACTGTAGACGACGACCCTTCGAACCCTTGTTCAGGAGTCCCTTCATCAACTTATTACATTGGCTCGTCTCAGCTTTGGAATCTGGGTATGCCGTGCATAAGCTGTTGGACGTTATTGAGCTGAGTCGCATGCATGGGAATAAATTAAGCGCACTCCTATTCTGTGATTCTTAGGTGGGAGGCAAATTCATGGGTTTGAATCCCTTTGGTTAGTTTGAGAACGGATTAGCGGATGCTAATCTTGTGTACTTTTAGTTTTTGGAGTAGCGTTTCGGTCATACTCGAGGAACACCGCGAATTATTGCTTTTTATCGACTTTCTGGTGAGTGACTGTCAGTGGTAGTTAAGCGGAAAGTGTGGACGTAAAAGTCGAACCGGAGATCATACAATTGTTACTGTGAATAACAGTAACCGTCTTTTTCCTATCTTTGTGATTTACCCACTGCACTTGATTGCTCGGCTGGTCACCTTGATCGCTGTGGTAACATACTATGTGGTGCGAACCTACTTTTGTCTGTATGCTGTATCGCCGATTCTCGACTGTCTAAACTCTCAGTTATTCACCTATCGATGTCAACAAACCGCTCATGTATGGACTTGGCACTAATCGATAGCTTTCCTTCATTGGGGGCTTTTCAGTACGGATATGATACCGTTCTCACATATGTAGTGTCGGAAGTTATGTAGTTCATGAATTCTGAGTCTGTCCTCTATCGGCCTTACTTAGTGAAGTTGTGTCGTTTTTGTTGCCCCATTTTCGAGGCGTATTTCTGAATATTTCGACTACAACAGAACTAAGATAGAAAACTCAATGTTTCGAAATTCCGTTCCTCATCGGGTCTTCCTGAACCGGAAATCAATTGAAAGCCGGTGCAGCTGCCGTTATGAAATCCCTTTCATTTTCATTGCGTCGTAAGCTTAAGCCTCAATCCTACGGCTAGTTTGCTTGGTTGGAAGCGAATAGAAAATGAGGTAACAAAAAGGAAACTCTCCACGCTGACCAAGTAACTACTGCATCGCTGGTTCACGTTCTTACTTCAGGAACAACTGTAGAGACGACCACATTCACGAAGAACGGATACCAAAGTCAGTACGATACCAACCAAATGTCCAAGCGTGAGCCAAGTCGAATGTTTCTAGGGTCAGAGAGCTAACACATCCACCCCATAATGAATCACAAGTTACCCTATCCATATGAGGACGAGAAAAGCGTATAAACGCTTCAGGATTCGGTCGCGGTTGGATCAAACTAATAGACATACATAGTACCTGGAGGCCTTGGAGATCACGTCAATCATCCACCTGAGCTTTTCGGTGTAGAACACATGGAAGGTTGCGTGGGACTATAAATGAAGAAGTTGCTCTACCCCGTGGATCATCATATCTGGTAGCGTTTAGACCGGATAGTATATTTTATTTCCTAGGATGAACAACTGACCAAAGCGGGAGCCAGCTGCGCGTAGAAGACTGAACTTTATTACCTGAATTCCTGCCTTACGAGAACAATTTTTGTGGGACGGAAATTGTCCCTTTTTCTAACACTGCTCGACATCTCAGATTCATTTGGACACCCGGCTTCTTCAAATGTTAGACCTGACCGATGACGACATACGTCCTCGCCTAACCGGGTTTTGCGGTCGAATGCCAAGCAAAACCAGCCGACTCACCGGCCCTACGCTTATGTTTCTCCGTGACATCGGTAGTATCTTCTGGGCACAGTCTAATAGCATTTTGAAGCAACATCAGCGTCAATGTCCACATTCTGGACACTCCATACACGATAATACAGATCTGATCGGGTTCGACAGTTGATCGCAGAATTTATTCTCTTCCAGTCTAAAGTTGAAGTTGTGGAAGTCTAAATGCCGCAATATATGGCAAACTCTGAACTCGATAGCCGGAATCGGATGGCTATTACGTACGAGTTGGTGCAGTTTGGTCAATCATCTACCCCCTGTTTCACGTTATCTGTAAATCACACACCATGTTAATGTCAGCTTTCTTGTGTTGTTCAATTCCAATGGAAAATATATCCAGAGCCAGCATCTCATAGCTTTCCTTGGTGAGCCTGTCAAGTCTCAGTGGGTACAGAGAGGTGTACCTCGTAGCGTCTGATTTCCTCCATATTGTGAGCAGTTTATCTTTCAGGCATTCCCTCCATCCTTATCCAGGAGAACCCCCCGCAGTTCCGGATGTCGATCGTGGACGTATCTCCTTTATTCCTGAGTCGACGTCACGCGTGAGAAAGGCACGCCTCTTGATTAATGAAACTGAAAATAGGGACTTCTTTCGGGTACCCCATCTTCAGTCTTCAACTTCAAGGCTTGACCTAGAAGGCAATGAGATGCTGACCTAACTCGAGGGCAGTCAGGAACGAAAAATCAATCCATAAGGCTGGTGTGTACTGCATGTTTGCTGAACAGCACCGGACTCTTGGTTTTTTTTAATTACTTCGACTGTAGCGAATAGTGCGCCACGTATAAATCTGGGTATAAGTTAGCCAGCGATCAAGATCTACCGTTGGGAGACACATCGCTGCTTCCAAAAATACGAATACGCTGATCGTCCTTGTTTGCACTGAACAGTACAACTCAGTACCGGGTCCACTTCGGACTACCCGTTCTCATAGCACGGAGACTCGATGCACTTCTGGTTTGGTCGAATCCCAATGAACCACATCCCAGCCAGCGTAGACCTCAATAGCATTTCATATTTGAAGCTGGACCATGATGACGAGGTGGGACTTGGTATAGCACAAGTACGTTACGAAATGGCTCAAAATTTAATGACTGGAAATTTAAAGGGGGAAAGTCATAAACCTAGTGAACAGATCGTGGTCATTAGGAAATTAAGTTGCACTGCATTATCTTCTCTACTTTAGTTTTTGATTTGGATGATTTTATCGGGAACAGTCGGATAGCGGTCACGTGTCTTGCGAATACAGCTGTCCTGATGTCGAAGAACTACAGCAGTTCAATGTGGAACCTGTATCTTTGTGCACTCATCCGCTATATCATGGATCACTAGTTCGAATCCACCAAATGGTAATGTTTTTCGTTTGCACTACGTGAACCAGTCAAGAATGTGGATCGTACCAAATACATGAGGCAGCTTGTGTGCAGCACATCCAGTTGAAGCATATCATGAGAGATTAAACAGGGATTTGACTGAAAGACGAGTGCATTTTGATGGAAGCTCTGGAACTACTCCTACCTGAGGAGTCCCAAGAAAGGTTAAACCAGTAGTGGACTGTCGAAGGGTTTTCACCAACTTTATGACTAGCATAGTGCTAGCTCAAGAAAAGTAACCCAGATACTCAGCCCCTTGTTCCCTCAATACAGCGCTACTTCCCAAGTCTCTTAGGTTTTATCCGTGAGTTCAAACTAATTGAAAACTATCGCTTAGGAGAATTCTGGTGATCCCGTACACCACGAGACAAAGTAGCCTGAAGAGACTGTGAGCGTAACAAGGTTGGGAATAAAACAAACATATACTGAGATCAAAAAATACGTCTAGGTGGTGGTGGTAGCAAAAGTTATGGGGATGCAAAAGCAGGTGAATTGAGAGAGGCTACCGCGAACAACAGCGACAATCAGTTGAGTAGCGAACAACCCATAAAAATAATGCTACAAGGCACGGAGATGATGATTTGTCATTCATCGACAATGTTTGTTTGGCATGAGAATAAAGGGCAGTGAAAAGTAAACGACATTCACCGGCGTGCGTGATATGCCCGTTAGAAAAGTGATCTGGAATGTACAGTAACAAAGATTCAAACTGTCAAGGGTTCGAACAAGAGCCGAGGTCCCCAGCTCCTCCAGCAAATTCGCTCTGTTTACGACGGTCGACGTTGGCTGAATACGTCGAAGCAGTCCCGGATTTCGGAACAGACTCCGAACCATCGGTCAACAAGGTTTCGTCGTCCATCGCAGAAGCCAAACTAGCAGGAATACCAGCCAAACGTTGTTGATAATAGTGCCCGTTGAAATTCAGCTGTTCAGCTAGAAAGCGGAGATTCTGGTCTGGGTGCTCGTGCAACATCTGAATGAATTTGACCAACATCTCCTATAAACGGGGAACAGAATTAGTGGTGATGTGAAATCGCGACAGTTAAATATCTAAGTGGCATCAGGTTTAATAGGCCTCCTTTACTTTATGCACCCAAACAAATCATCTGGAGAATACTCGAGAAACAATCTACTTCCGATGTTTATGGAGCGAGCTCGGACGGCAAATCGAAGTCAGTTCACTGCATAGAGATACTTCATCCTCAAGATTACCCGGAAACATGTGCCAAACGTTGATCCAATCATCAGTTGAGGGTTTTCCCACCTCTGTTTACAGCTGAGGCCCGTAGGAAATGAACAGAATGCACACCAAATGAGACACTGGTTTGAAACAACCATTCAGTTAGTCTTGGATGACATCGACGCCAAAGAGCAGTCGTTCAATGCGACCCTCCGTAAGATGACGAGTCGATTGCAACACCCAATATGGAATCGGGTTCGATCATACGCCAATCAAACAGACTGTTTCTTAGCTGGGTTTCAAGGAACTTCACAAAGTACATCTATCTGTGTAAGGTCAAGTAGAAGGTGATCAGCTGAACCAATTTGGGGTAAACAGTAAGCGCATTTAAAGAAAAGCAAGGCCTTGTGAGCAGCCAAACGCAGGTGATTGGAATGTGACCTCACGGCTGCATACGTTAGGGTAGATAGCCCATTTTGTTTTACCGGCTATCGTCTCGGCTGGTTTACCATGCGACATATGTCTCAGTCGTCTCACAGACAGCTGACTGCTCGTGAATAAAGCAGTTATGCTTTATGTTATGTTATGTTTCGACAAAGAAAAGTGAGGAACGTTCCTTACTTTCCTACCAAAAACTTGATATATTCTTTGACTACTTTTCAGTGGAACAGTACAACGCCAGTGCGGCATACTCATATTGTCGGATTTAGTAAGAAATGGTTGATACCTTTTCGGCGCCATGAATCCCAAGGGTTAACGACTGTCTCACATGAACAAGCTGTGCGAGGAGAAGCAGTTTGGCCCCGGTTAGCTCGTATGACTGCAGCTGCTTCCGTTTCGCCTTGCTTATTCCCCTCCCCCACCTAAAGCTTCAGGTTTTGGAATGGAAATGGCGATATTTTGGTAGATCGCGGTCGGGCAGGCTATCATTACTGGATCACCTGCTCTGAAGATTCCGACTAGCTACCAGATGCTCTCTTACAAAAAAATTTCGGTGCGGAAAGGCTGCAACTCATTCTGTACTGCGAACGCGTCGGTGATCGAATGGTTGAAAGCGTTTAGGGTACTCGGATTGCAACCATAAAGTAAGACCGTTCTTACAGTTGCCTTGTAAACATGTCCGTTAGGCTCCAGTAAGATGGGATGAGATTAGTAGAATCTGTACATCTTTTCGCTTGTAGTCCAGATGTACTTCCTTCTAGAAGTCCTCATAGCACACAAATACTACTGCAGAGTATGTCAGCTCCCATACTATCATTTTTTTAAAATAATCAATGTTGAAGCGGATGGTGTTAAACGGCAGCGAAGACTGGCTTCCCTTGAGATTCCACCTTAAGACGGCCATGGCAGGCAAAAATTTTGTATACAGCCGAATCACAACTGCTTCAATTATTCCAAGATGAACTTTGTCGGTTAGCTAATCTACAACCTCGATCAACAGCTACGATTCAAATACTTGACAGCCCCACCATGTGGCCTGACGTAATCTTCACCCCATCACCCTCAACAACAAACTATAAAAATGCATGTCCTTTTATCCTTATTTATCTAAATCCGGTGATTATGGGCATGGTGTCTCCTGACAAAACGTATGACAACACCAACGTAGATGGATGTTTGCAGCTGCCACACGGAGAAAAATGAACTGTCTCATTGTCACGACCATTCTCAACATGCCAAGTAAGCTGGCTTAAACTTTATCCCCAATACGATGTATTGCATAAAGATCGCAACACATCTGAATTAGGCATATGGGCATCTAGTTGGTGTACCGGTTGTAACTGCCTTATGCGTTCGCTGGAATGTACGTGCACTCACGCCCTGCCCACCACACTGAGAGCAAGTCAAGCCCAAAGGGGACTTCGGGCTGACACGCTGGTGTGTCAGTGGACTGGTTGCTCACAGCAAGTCTACCGCATTGGCATGCAACCTGGCCGAATCACAGTCGGGCTGACGGTAGTGGTTGGACTTGCTCCAGTTGATTGTCTTTGATTGCAAGTGAACGAAAAACGGTGTGTACACCCCAATGGCAGTCATAGCACATCCCGAATGGGTTGGCCTGGAATGAAAACGAATTGATATCACCCACAGTTGGTCTCGGTTGCCGAAGCTTCCCAGATAACGAGGAAATCAGCCGCGATTCGGAGAAGGAAGCTATAGTTGACGACTTTAAATTACCAGCCCATGGAAAATATTTCCCAGACAACCCAGAAATTCAGCGACAGCCATCCAAATCGAGTCTTAGTTACCAGGCTAACACTCAGGGGATTGATTCGGAAGTACCGAGAGACAAGAAGCTTTGTTGACAGAAAAGATTCTTTGAATCCAAAACCAGTAGGTGATAGCACTGTAGCCCATGGGTTTCAAAAAAACGCAGATCAAATGGTATGTGGAAACTTACATGTGAATACTAAATGTCACACGTCAATGCGGAAGTATGTCAATAATCTGAGAAACAAAGTTTAGGCTACACAAAGATAGACTTGTTCAGAAGCTGCGTGAAGGAGATTCAAGATGAAGGTAGGGGGTCCATTACCGGTTTTTTACCCTTGGCATGTATTGTTCGGAGATGGAACTATTTTACAGCTCGGTTTGAGTGTGTCTATTCGCACACTTGGGCCTGAGAGTGAGCAGCGAGTTATTCCCGTCGGTCCACTCACAGTCTCAGATTAGTAGTCAGAATCGGGATTTCCACAGGTAAATTGATGGTATCATGTTTCTTTGAGGAAAGAATCATTGGTAAGGGTTCAGCACTATTTCTATGGTGTCTTAGAGGAGGTCATAATTGTGTTTCCTGCAGCAGTATGCCGTTCCGAAGCGGTACTAAATGCGGTTCCGGCATGATGAAGCATCAGCTCAGTGTTCGCGCGTTGGATTCAGTGGGTAGTAGATGCTGTACCTCAACTGCAGTCAAAAAGGACCGCAGCTGGCCGTACTAGTATGACTTATTTTCAGTGCAACCTTGCACCTGTAGGATATGGATGAAACCCAGAAGACCATGGGCTTGAATCACCCTAGTGATTCGTAAGATGCGCACTGCTGATGGTTTCCAGAATGGATGAAAGAGCTGTACAAAGCTTCTCGGCATAGATTGGCCTCAATTACAGGACAGAATCTCGATTGAGATTAGTAAAAAATTTCAAAGTTCTCTGAATTAAGTCCCACCGAATCGACACCAAAAACGTTACACTGCTTACTCGATAACTGGCGGCCAGTATTCTGATTCGAGCTTGAAAAGGCCCGACATTGCGTTGAACAAACTGTGCGCGTCTGGCTTTTTCTTGTGCTTCACGAGCCCCATCAGTGCCCCACTTTCCCCGTCTGGTCGCTTCAACCATCTGGAAAATTCAAGAGGAATTAAAGGGGAAGCTCACTTTGTCAGAGGGATTTTAGATCTGCACACACAAATCATTTCAAAATTGGTACAGTAGTACCGCAAGCAAAAGGAGAAGTCGATGAGATCGAGTGGGGTTCCCATAATTTCCATGCACGAAAGGGTGACTTTCCATAGAGTCATCTACATCTAATTTATGACTTCATCCATCCCGTACTAAAGATCAAACAAAAGGGAAATGAATAGTGAAACTATTGCCCAACTATTCGATGTTAATCATCAGCTCACCCTGGTAGAGTCGTTTGGGGTGATAGTCTACCCCTTTAAGAGTCTTTCCAAATGTACTTGTGGTAATAATAACAATTCTGAGTAGACGTATGGTTCTGATGTTCAAGGGGTAGTAGTTTTATTTCGACTAGGCAGGTTGGGCAGTGTTCCCATCTTACACAGACCAGTTAGTATTGATTGTTACCACCGAAAAATTGACGAACTGCCAACAGCTCGCAAACAACTCCAGCAGAATGATGAGTAATTATTAAATGGAGAAGTTTTTTATCGCCGTGAATGATTTCGTATTGCATTTACTGAGGGCACTAGGGCGAAACATTGTTGCTCAACTAAATGACAATATGCAATGGGCTGACGGGTAAGTTAAATAGCAAAGAAACGAGGAGGAAGACGGCCAAGTCGGATAAGAACGATAGGTCAGGGCTCACTCACTTCATTGGTATACCGTTCCCGTGCGGCCAATTCAGCACTGGCCAAGTTGTTGAGCTCCTGATGTAGCTGCGCGAAACTGAGAATCAGATCGAAAATTGTGCGTAGCTGTCCAATCACCTGACGAGATGCAGCGTCCAAGAGACAACGCATGATGACGCTGGAAAGAAAGGCATGGTGTGCTTCGATTACCTCGTCCAAATCGGTTGCCGCCTGGATTCGTTTGTGGAGCCTCTCCCACGCGCATTCGAGCACCTGCAAAAGGAGTTCGCATAAGAAGTGCAGATAAAAGCTGTCACAGTAAACGCTGTTAAAGTGAAAAGTTTCAATTTCAAATCATGCTTCCCCGAAATAGTTTTTCTGCGAAGTGCCGGATTTCATGTGCGTGACTATCTCCGATCACTCTGGGTTCGCCGAAAAGAACCATAATAAGTAAAACGGGTTTACTAGTGGGTACAAATGTCTATTTTTCCTGGCCATGTAAGTAGTCTCGGATTGAACGATGACGGCCTGATTGTTCGAAACAATGAGTCACCTTAATTCATGGTACAATAAGTTAACCCGTCTTTTTCCATCCCAAACCGCCAAGGTTCAACACTAGAAAGGCTGGCACGTCTATCACAGAGTGTAATATGGAGTCATCATCTGGGAAACGTCCACCACTGTGGAAATATCACTGGCATAAGTTTTTTTCTCTAAATCAGAGTGAAACTTGGATTACGAAGGTCTGTAAGTGTTTTTTTTATGGAGCAGTTGTAGAAACATATTTGCGTTGGATTATGATGGATGCCCTCCGTTACTTCACGCGCATTCCGGCAGTCAAACCACAGACCACCCAGGTGTTTTGAATAAACTGAGCGAATTCTCCGGATACACAAGAATTGAACTTGATCATTCATGACCTCTGACCGCTGCATTCTGGCTACAATACATTGGATCGTGTCGTCCTGCTCATGTGCGAACGAATGTCCATGTATGCAACATCCAAACAGTCAATTTACGGAAAAGTCGATACAAGAAGACAGCAAGACAAACACTGCCCTAGGGTGGTATTCCATTCGACGTTAGTACTTTTGTAAAAGTCAAGGCGTCCAAACAGCAAAACACATTTTCAGAGTATTCCAAGCCCAGCCGGTGGACATCGAGAATTGTCAGACCACATTTCACTCATACAATTCACCTGAAATGCACAATGTCCTGAAAGTAGAAGCTCGCCCATCTGTCGACTGTCAATTAACAACTACGATAAAGCTGCACAGCTGGGTTTCGATCACCAGAAGTTCCATTCAATCAGTACCTGAGAGAGTGGTTGTCCACTCAGCGGACAGAACCATAGTGTGACCTACGTAAACAAGAGACTAAAATGTTCCGAAGAGAGGAAACTGGTCGGCATATACGTGGACAACAACGCGAATCTCACCAGAGAGGAACGATGGCCGGTCTGGACAATACTAAACTGATTATTGTAACCACAGACAGCCCCAAAATATACGCTATGGTGGTGCAAGCGAAAAGCTGCTTTCTGTAACGATTCGTGTCCATCGCTTCTGAAATTACTGAATACTACTTGAAGAGAGGGCCGCGTAGCCTGGTCGAAAGTATATGTGAAGACAAAAACTTAGCGCGTCAATTTCTTTGACATTATCATCCAGTTGGTCATCATTGACTGTGTTTTGGTTGGTTAACAGACGCCGTTTTGTTCTAATCTGCAAGTATACTAGAGACTGAAAATAGCGCAGCGAAAAGGGAGTGCGGAATTGAAGGTCCACATGGTCCACCGGCGGTAACATAGGATATCACAAGTGAGTTCACATGATAATTGATCACATAAGTACTGCGCGATTTATTCTGCTACGCGTGATCCTACGCACTTAAACGTACAGAATAAAACAAGAAACTGACACAGAAGTCACCATATAGTTTGCCGGGTCTCACCTCAAAATTTACATAGTACTGCAACTGCTGAACACAGTGACGCAGTTCGGCTCCCAAAAGTTCCGACAGGTGTAAAACTGGTCCCAAGTCCATATTTAGATCATGTTCCATTCGCGACGCAATTAGCTGTTGTTTCCACATATTGCTCAAGGTAAATTCCATCCGCTTCGCCCTCCATAAGAAATTGAACGACCGCAGATACATGAGTCGGCAGTCGTCTGTGAAGATGGTACCCAGCGGACCGTCTACGTGATAGTCTAGGGAAAAAACGTCCCAGCCGGTATCAGCTGAAACAAAGTGTTGTATAACACACATGTAGAATAAGCGGATTTTCTGGTCTAATGAAAACACGTTATTGGACGGGAGTGAATTTTAAGGGGACCAACGAAAGCCGTAGCTTTCATAGACGTTTTTGTGCAATAGCAAAGGTAGTCGATTAACTAGAGTGTTCGCATGAAAGTGGAACGCAACTGGTGATGCCATCACAATCAAGTTTGGATGAGCTATACGCATGGCGGATAGGTAGCTTCCCACAAACCGTACGGACGCGTAATAGTATCAAGCTGAAGAGAGCTCTAGAAAGTGAGGAGGCTAAGAAGCAAGCAACCGGTGAAAAGCTGCGGGGTCCAAGCGTATCCCACCATCTCAAATGCCCGCCTTTAGTAATGGGGAAGTACCAGGGCTCTCGTGCTTCACTCAGGTTTCATGGCAGTTTTGCACTGAAGAGAATTCACAATGGAATAGGATTATCCTCTCAAAGAAAACTACATCCGTAGAGAGTTGACGAAAATCGTTCTTCATAAGCAACGAACCAGTGTACGACCCCCGAGGAAAGTCGCCTCGCCCAACAGATACCCCTGGAGGGCTACTGTAATAGCTTTTTATTTCCCACAAAGTTCAGAAAGTTAACGATGTCGCGAGATACCAAATAATATATGAAGGAAACTGTAAGTAAAATTCATGCGGATCGAAAAAGAACCAGCGGTCTTCAGCTGAACCTTGCCTAAATGAACCTAACAAAACGAGCAACAAGTATATTTATTTCTGTTTCTTGATGAAATAGAAAGCACACAAAGACTACAGCGAAAGGGAACCCGGAATTGCCACCTAAAAACAGTCTCCACGTACCAGGTGACGCATCCAAAAGTCGCACACCTAAACGTTGCAAAACTTCTGGTTGTTCATACTGTGCATTCGTTGCACGTATTGCCGTTTCCAAGGTACTTGTGAGCCGGTGGGTAAGCAACTGCCCTGCTGGTTTGTTCAGGGCAGCACTGAAAACAAAGATGAAGATGAAGGATCACTTGAGAAGATTAAAGTAACGAGATGAATACAAGTCCTGAATACTGCGCATAAACTTCCACCATCGAAGACTAACGAAGTAAACCCATGCGGTTCAGACCGTTTTAGACGAAATGAAGAAGAGTGGCCAGAAAGATAAAAAACAACCAACCATATCATTAGCAGAACGGCATTCATAACCACCACCACATCGACATCTGTTGTTTTCAGTGTTTTGTACTTGTTTTGTACTTCCCTAATCTTCAACCAAGAAAAGCTCTATCTGACTGGTCTTTTTATCCACTTAAGTGGATTTTACCTTATTTTCCAGTGAAAAAGAAACAGGGTTTTCACTGAATAGTTTCAAACAACTGCAACTCCCGATTATAAACATCGGGGCGAGATGGCTCAATGGTTAGAGCGCGAATTTACTGACCGGAAGGTCCGTGGTTCGAACCCGACCTCTGCCTCTCGACTTCCCCTGTCTAGGCTTGGGCAACCTGGCAATATTCCAGCCCTCGTGCTTCCTCCGGTTGGCATGGCAGTTAGGCACCGAAAGGGTGCTACAGCTGAACGATTTTTTACCACTGTGCCATGGAGCAGCCATGTATTCAAGCCTGGATTCATAAACGTTACACCAACAGGGCAGCAATATATACAGGGCTATAAATTTAAATGCTTTTGCTTCTCACTACCTCGTAAAGTATCCCCTTTGACAGAAAGGTCGACTAGAGCGCTATTCAATATAAGGCAACCCCGGTTCCACAACACTGCAGCCAACGAGTGATTGTCGACCAGTTTTTGATAGAAAAAGATGGTGTTGAATGCTAATAACACCTGACTGCTTCTGAGGTTTACATACAAATGCCCAACCAAACAAAAGCATCGTGCATCAGGTAGGGACTCTATTGCATAAAATGTATAGATTGTACAAGTATGATGCTGTGTATCACATCCGGAACCTGGAAACTCAGGAAGGCAACTAGAAGATCGCAAACGATGAAGCAACAACTGGAAGTGGAAGTAAACCTTATGAAAATGAGTTTGCAGCGAGCAGCTCATCAACTCAGTCGCATCAAAACTGAACCGTCATATAAACAGTTTGGAAGTATTCAAGCGAAAATGCTTACTCTAGTAGATCCATCAAGTGCGTGATGAAATCACCCTGACCGAGAAGAAGGAACTGTCGCGTAGCCTGAAAGACAGTGAATGGGTAGTGGGTTGAGATGAATGAAAGAATTAGAAGATCAGTTAACAGACAGAATGTGTGAGAATTATATGTGTGAAGAATTTGGACCGCAACGAATTCGCCAGCGTATGACATGACATAGAATACAAACCCACCGGTCAAATGGGCTATCTCAGATTATGTCATTTCCTTGTTCAAGCTCACCATCAGAAGATGATCGCAGGTGGCTGTGTAGGCCTGAAATCAACTACTTTTAACACAACAGACCCATCTGAAGAGCATCCTCAATGGAAAATGAGTGGGATGTGCCGTCTCATTTTGAGTGAACTACTGTTTGGCGTCAACCATATAGGCCTTTAGGAGCGTGGAGAAACCACTTCACTGTCTATGAGTATTCCAGTTGAAGAACGGAACACAACCAATCAACGCATGCCGTCCACGGGAATAGGATTGCACCGGCAGTGCACCATGTGGTCATTTAGATACATTGCTCTTCGTAGGTTTTCAATATGAATGGACCCGGGTTATAGGCTGCGGTTTTAGCAACTGACAGGACACTATCTGATACTTTGTCCAATTAAACAGCTGAGTTTTTTCAATAAACGGCGGTATTGCACTAGTGGAGGTACTCGACTGGAGACGAGAGCATCGGAAAAGATATGCATGGGGTTACTATAAGCGCCATGTCTGGGAGGGTATCTGGGTAGGGTTCAATAACACACCCATTGCACCTGTCCCAAACCGAATAACCTGTCGGCATTCCAACCACATCGCTACGTACGTGGCGGATGCCAACAAGAATCCGGGGATCCCAAAGTAAAACCATTTTTGAAAGATGTAACTCATTTCTAGGGGCAAGAAGAAGGGTGAAATTCCATAAAAACGAATGTGGCGAGAAATTCAAAATACTGAAGACTCAAAAGAGGCAGCAGAATAGTGAGTTGGCGTTCCCCATCCAGTCCTATGCACTAATAAGTGATCTTCATTTGAGTGGTTGGTTGAGTATGGCATGCTCTGTGGAAAAATTTTGTCAAAATTTAAGGGGCAGGTAGGAAAACAATGGTTAACATTGTGCAAAACTCTATAGTGTTGGATTGTTCTACGAAAACAATTCTCCCGGGGAACAAGTTCATGTCTTCTGTGACAAGAATCGCATCACAGCTGGGGATTTGAGTGTTTGTTTTCAGATAAAGTATACTGGTTTCAGGACTAACAGAAGATCACTAAATGCCTCGGCAACCTGGCGAAAAAGATCACCTGAACAACCCGGACTTAAGCCCTTCCCCAACGGTCGCCCTGAACCTTGCAGCCATTCACATTGTGTATTTGTCGTTTCGCAAATGTGTCGGATAATGATTGTGCACTTTCGTCTTTCATGTGGATGTATCTGCATGACTTACGCGTAAGTGAGCCACAAAATGGTACCGTTCGATTAGTGTGTCCAGAAGGTAGCGGCTCGTTTGACGGTACACAGTCACAACCATTTTGTCGAACGAAGAATCAAAGTCCTGCTCATACACAGCTTCAACTACAAACGGAAATTGGGTGGAAATAAACCAACAATTAGGCGAGAACTGGGGACAAATACTCAGACCTCAGAGAGTAGATATGATTTACCAAAGGAATGTCTGTTAACCCGGACAAAACAGTACTGTTGTATGGGAAACTAAATGTTTGCGCACAAATGTGAGGGGTAGAAAGGATAGAACTTATGGATCACAACATACAATACAAGTTGAATCCGAAGTGGATCCTGATACTGAACCATTGAACGGGCGGCTAACTGATATGGCGCTATGCGTTGGAGGTGGAAATAACGATGGCCTATAATCTGTACATACCTCGCTTGAGACGAGACGCACGAATAGCTTCACGGTTCTTAATGCTTCCCTTCTCTCCACAGGCTTGTTGAAGGAAGCTAATTGACTTTCCAGCCAGCAGTATCTGAAAAATGAGGAAAAGAAAACACGTGAATTCAAATTTTAGACAAATGTGCTAGGAAGTGAGTACAGCCTTAAGCATTGAGTTCGTGACTTTCAGAGCATAAACAGCTAATATAGCCCGTAAGTGCCAACCGGTCAGTTTTCTTGTCGTAGCTAGTGAGCCAGACGATGAACTGAAAGTCACGAGGTTCGGTGAAAATAAGTACGTAGCTTTCATGCACATTCAAGATAACGCCGAAAGTAAGTACTTATTCGGTACCCGGGTCAAGCAGGCGAAATAAAATGGGATGGATGGAAACGGAGGGAGAACTGATAAATTGGTATGTGCTATCCGTGAATGGTAGAAGGATAAAATTTTCAAACGAGGTGCTTTCTATTAGTTTTGTAATTCAAGGTAATGGATGGACGAAAAAGACGAGTAACACCAATAGGACAATGTAACACCAATACATAATATACAGTGTAATATTAACATCAACATTCGGCTCGGGAACTTTACCATCAGACAGCGGTGGCTGACGGTTAACTACTACATGCGTCCAGTGTTAGAGGGTCAAAACACCCCACACACTGCGACCTCCACCTTAAGCAGCTGACTAAGTTGGGCGTCATCAGCTTTCACATGGGCAGACTTTCCAATATATACTCAGAGGGGTATATACAGTACAAACAACCTTAGACCAATATAAAGTCCAGTCTAGGAGGCTGATTTATTTCAAAGCCATCATAATGTATCCTCCCGCACACTGAAGGCCCACAAAATGAAACCGCAGTCTAGAAAACATTGACTACCTACACTCGGGTTAATCACCGGCTACAGTTGGCTTTGGAACATGAGGCAAGATCAAAAAAGCGGTAAATGAGTGTGGGAAATGCATATAAAACTTTTATGAAGCAAACTGGTGCACGTACTTTATTGGCTTGTGCGTGGGTGATAAAGCTGGGAACCATTTGGCGTCGGATGCTGTATTTGTCGTGCCATAGACGTTCTTTCTTCACTGATGGATTGCAGGCCACAAAAAACTCCTGGTAAGGATCGTCTAACTGACCGTCGTAGATCCACAGACTGATGAGGTGTAGTAACGTCGACGCCAAGTTTTTCAGAATGTTGCGGAGCATTTTAGAAACCTCAGGGTCTCCGTGCCGAGTGTAAGCATAGACTTCTGATGCCAAGGCACCACCTCGCTTTCCCTGGCAAACATCGCACAAGCTTGCTAGAAAACGGAGACGAAATCTAGGCTCCTGTGTCCACAGAGCTAGTCGGGTAATTGTGAGGTTTTGATCTGTAGACATGGCATCACTGGATAGGTCGCCGGCACCCTCGATGCGAAAGCCGCCAATGTCGGAACGATCATCAAGCGTCCTTGAACTGCTGGGACATGCAGATGCTGCTCGTGCTTCTCGACCCAGCTGACTCTAGAAAAAGTAGGCGCAAATGAGGAGTTACCGATTAAGTTTAGCTGGAAAATACGAGCAACGGATATGACTAGTCAAATTCACAGCTAAAGTGGGTGTATACTGTAAACACACCGAATCCTAAAATATCACCTGTCGGAAAACCAACCTAGATCGTCAGTGGGAAAAAGGTTTAGCATACGCACTACAGGCTGACATCCGCTTTCTGACTGGACGGCTGTGACCCACACATAAGCTGCCCTTTTTTCGTTAGTTGAATGGGCAGGCATCCTGCTAAATTTATCGCGAATAACTACGAAGACGACCTGCTTGACGATCGTACAGAGACCCATCTGCTTAAACATAAAACTAACCACACCCATGCATTACTGACCACGCCCAAATGTGAACCGATTACTGGTATATAGTCGGACGGCCTAGCACGACTACCAGTGTCGTAAAACAGAGGAAAATGATCGTGTTGACTGGCAACCTCACTGTCGAATCAGCTCTCTGTGTAAGAATTACAACCAATGTTACAGCTGACAAAAACCTAGAACTTTAGTCCGAGACATGCTGCTCACCACTGGGATGTACAGCTTGGTTTCTTATCATCATGCATTTACTATCAACGCAGTAAAGTCTCTCAGGAGGATATTTTGTGCTTACAGACGTTTTCGGCACTTGCCAACGGGCAGACAACACAATTTTCACCTAACTTCGTCCTCCCAGACCAAACAACCCATAAAAAATTGATCTATTCGATGCCGTACGTAATTTCTTACTGTTACTCAACAGCCTTAACCCATGAATGAGACGACGGAAACAGGTACCCAACAAGCGCATCAAAACAAAGGGAGGGTAAACGTGGTTTGTTTGAAAGAATACCCGGTATTTGGTTCAAGGGAATTGCGTACAGTCCAAGGTACAGTTGCTACTTAACGTGTGATAACAATAAATAATACAATACCCTTCCGGTGCCTAGCTGCGATGCCACACGAAGGAAACACTTAGCGTTCTCACTGATATACAAATGGCCATCGTGACCGACTCTCTTATTCACCTTACGAACCATATCAACAAATTCAAACGGCCGTCTCATGTATTCCAAGTTGGTTACGCAGGTAAATTATATTCGCTTGAAGTATTCCATCGACAAACGGGCTTCGAATAACCAGCCAGAAACCTTTGCTAGGGTCCGTTTTTACCGATTTGCCCTAATCACTGAGAAACTATGGTTAAACGGATGCTGACTTTAGGTTTCCTTGAAGCAAAAAATCTCTCGGAAAGCTAGTGAGAGGTTGCTCTGTTGGCTTTCAGCCTTTTTGTGCGTGTCTCTTACAACCAAAGAGGTTAATGAACTAGTTGTGGACATACGACGGGATGTAACGAATGCTGACAGCCATTTTGTCAAATGCATCCTATATTTGGAGCGATCAGGCATATTCGTTCGGCTGTAGCACCCTTTCGGTGCCTAATTGTCATGCCACTGGAAGGAAGCACGAGGACTGGGACAGTGCCAGGCTGCCCAAGCCTAGACAGGGAAAGTCTAGAGGCAGAGGTCGGGTTCGAACCACGGACCTTCCGGTCAGTAAATTCGCGCTCTAACCACTGAGCCATCTCGCCCCATTAGACGTATTGTTAAAGGAATAGAACAGTCCAGTTTAGTTGTTCAACATGCATTGAGTAACACACTAGAATCCTCACTCAATATTCTGCAATTGAGGTTATGTACCTCAAGAGACACCATCCCCTTGGAGAAACCACTTTCAGATGCTCCCTTGAAGTGTACTTCAACACCTAGAAATGATCAGCTTGCAAGAAGTTAACTGTGATTGATCCCAGAGGGCATAATTGCGCTTTGTATATCCGAGTAAACTCTGAAAATAAACGTTGATTATACATTCCTTAGCAATAGTACAACTCCCCGTTTTCCGTATAGTTTACGGATACATCACTTTCCAAAATTCCTCAGTTAATTTCGATTCGCACAGTATTGTTCCGTAAGGATGTCTCCTTTTGGGTGAGCTGGAAGATCGACACTCTGATCGTAAAGCAGTCTAGTAAGCTGAGTTAATAGCTACACAACTGCGCGTTCATTGGGCGACTAAAAACACCGACGATTCAGTGTGCTTTAGATTGGGACGAATGAAGCAAATGACACCTAACCCGCAATCCTCATGTTTGACTATAGTGTAGGCGAGTCGTTCAACGATACCACCCCATGATATCTTCAAACTAGGTTGTTAACACCAATGAACACCGGAGGCGGCCAATACAGCCAAACTTGGCGTTGCAATTGTGTGTCACTCCATTTCCATACAATCATCAACTGTCATAATAATTCAGTTTTCAGTCTATTTCAACAATCGTAAAGCGTGTACGTATGTACGGTGGTTCGGGTCACCGGGGCATCAAGCAGCTGAGAGTAAAAAATGATAATTGAGAACAAGGGGGTAGAGAGAAATGGCGACACTGGAATTGCCACTGTCATGTGGATGAGTACCTCTAACCGTTGATGTAACCAGTCTCTAATACTCTAGCCTCGCACACGCCATATGTTAGCGCAGCTAAGGCCCCTTCTTACGTTCATCATGTTTCATCTTCAGTTCATGCGTTGACGCTCGTTTAATCAAACAGAGTGAGGTGAGGTAATCAA
This sequence comes from Opisthorchis felineus, assembly GCA_004794785.1. Lineage (NCBI taxonomy): Eukaryota > Metazoa > Platyhelminthes > Trematoda > Opisthorchiida > Opisthorchiidae > Opisthorchis > Opisthorchis felineus. The sequence continues at coordinate 407,681 of SJOL01006356.1, read as the reverse complement.
TCACTTGGCATATGGAGTACATGAACCATCAGGTGGAGTTGGTGAACTGAATCAACTGATCTGCCAGACAAGCAGTTGGCTTGGTGCCAGAAACCATTCACCGGACTTCAACATTGTTAGTCTGATGCTCATATGATATATATGTAATGCATCGAAGGCATCGACGATCAAGGGAAACAATCTTCTTCTATCTTCTACGCGCAGTAGCCAGGCTTCATAACCGCAAGACAAAATTGGATGCACAGCCCCATTGCGAACTTTACCCTTCATCGACAAGTTAAAGTCACGACGACCCCAAAGGTGCATAAGTTGGAGAAAAGCGAGAGGTCTTTGACTATTTAAACATTCACTTCATTAGCAACACCAGCGCACGACGTGAGGCGACTGTTCGCATAGGTAAATATATTCACCACCTCTGATAGTTGGGATGTCACGATCGGGTTTGCTGGTGTACGTGGCCAACCACACAATAGTACTTCTACCTTTTGAGCTCGAGACAGCTCAGTGGCTAGGGCACGAACTTACTGGCCGGAAGGTGCGTGGTTCCAATCTGACCCCTACATCTCGACTGCTCCTGCCTAGACTTGGGTAACCTAGCGGTATCTCAGCCCTCGCGGTTTCTCCGGGTAGCGTGGCAGCTAGTTACTGAAAAGGTATTAAATCTGAAGGATCTATCAATTTATCTATTTTGAGGGTGAAAACCGAACCTCATGGTGGTATTTGTTAGACTATTTGGTGTAGGTTATATCGGGATGGGAACTAAACTGAGTGGCGCAATAGTGTCTGTATACTCAGTACCTTGATGGTCTTCCACAGAAGAAAAATTGCACACCGGTGGACTATCGAGAGTTCCTTCAATAATTAATCCGATTAGGAAGCCAAAGGGCAGTTTTAATGGGCACAATTTTTTATGAACTCAGGACACTTTACGCAGAAGCTGGAGCAACCATGGGTGTTAAGCAGTGAAGATTGGAGAAGTATGATTGGAGGTGACTGAGTGCGAGATCAGCATCTACAGCTACTTAATGTCGTTTTTCGAGGACATCTGCATTTCATCTGTCGTCCAGACGGCTTTCACGTTTATCAGTTCTTCCTCCGTGGATGTTGAAATCGACAGCATGGATAGTGAAACCAGTGCACCTCGCCGACTTGGGAATTGGAAGTCAGCCATAAAAGGAATTTTTGAGTGTCATTCCTGCGGTTTGTTGGGGTGTATGAAGAGACGACGAATAAGTGGCGTTTGATTGTGGACCCTGATAGACGAGTCTGATCACAAGCTGCTGCCTTTTCACGGGAATTCGACCACATATACCAACACCAATGAAACCAAGGTGGGCCACTTCTAGGACAACCCGATATTCTGACAATTAACAGAGAAACTGAGTCGGCAGGGACCACATTGAGGTGCACTCCGTAGTATGCACTCGCATGCATATTTCGGAGACAGCAAAAAGTACGATCAAGGGATGTCTGCAGATTTATTTAAGAGTGTGGACATTAAGTGTCGCAATATCGAGCAGAATTCTGGGTGTTAGGGGTACATGCTTAGTTTTCAATTTTCTGGGTAGAGGGTTGGAAACTGACGTTGGATCGACAGCGCTAGAAAGACTGCGTCGTATTGACAGGGGGCGATGGAAGTGACAAACGACAAGGACTACCCACTGTTCCCATGTTGGCTGAGCTGATTTTACTTCCAGATTATCAAGACCAAAGAAGGGTTTTCGTTGAGGTACCTCACCTTGAGCCCCCAACGCCACAGACCGATCTATAAGGCAGTGAAACGTACGGTTTTGTTCCCGGATCCTGCCCGTAGCCTCTGACTCAACAGTCTAATCTGAGAGTCAACAAGTGTTCTGGTTTTCGTGAGGCGTGGGGCTGCTAAGGACCAACGGCTCACCAAGAATAACTAGTGAAATAATCGCTCTCCTGTGGCACAATTTCGGTGCATAATTGCCATGCAACTAGAAGGAAGCACGAGCTTGGAGATAGCCGGGTTGTCCAAGCCTAGACAAGAGCAGCAGAAGAGAGTTGCGTTGGAGCCATGGAACTTCTGGTTAGTGATTTGGCTACTTAGACGCTGCTCATTGGGCTCATCCACTTGGCCTTGTAGGGGGAGGGTGGCCTAATCCAAGGACGTACACAACAGGGTATGGAGTTCTCTGTCCTGATGCTGTTGCAAACAACAGATGCTTTGGATTGTCTGGTTCCGAATAAGTTAATTTTTGGAGCGTATTGAGTAAGTAGCCGGTAGCCATGGTCAACCGGCAGGCGACCGAAGTGTGCAGTATCCAGGGTCGACCTTTTTTGACACTTCCTTCTTCATGGAAAAAGTAGCATTGCCTTGCCGTCATCAAGCACCTGTCGCGCCTGTCGTACGCCTGTCTGGCAACCCGACTGCCAGTGGTACGGAAGTTCTTTGCTTAACCTTCGATCTTCCTGGCATGGGCGAATCTACCACCAGTCTATGCGTCAGTCTCAGAAGGGTAGTGTGTCCAAATTCGACACTACCTCCATACTAATATTGATGCGAGGATTCAGGTTAGTAAAATAATTGTAAAATTCGTTGACCTTGCCCCGTCTGCTGACGACAAAGCTGTCATCTACATAGCATCAAAATAAACTTCGGTCGGGACGAAAATCCGGTTCGAAAACCTCCATGAATATACATGGGGGGTATTGATGATCCTTTTATTCTCAAACGTAAACCACGGAGTCAAACAAAATGAGTGCGGTTAAGGTATCCTCATATACCTTCCACTGTTTTATCTGCAGTAAGCTGTATCCGTTTGGACTGTGCGTTGCCTTCTAGTGACAACTTCTTGGATGCTTCTAGAGTTCCGTTCCAAGATTCAACACTGGGAACTCTTATGACGCTTTTACCGACTCCAAAATTTATGCCCTCTAAAGACAGCGTTTTTTCCACACTTCATGAATTTACTATACTGCAAAAGCTAGTGGACGGTTTACGTTTTTCTGTAGGCACAATGAAAAACTGAGTCGTGGAAAGTAACTCTTCGGAACTATGTATTTGTCCATCTTGGCGCTGTTATCCTTAGATATCCCTCACATCTGTCGCTTTGGTGTTGAATACTTAGAAATCTGCGGAAGAGAACGTGGTCTGAAGATCGTTGAGCTAACATATGTAGTGACGCATATTAGATAAACGCTGAGTGGTTAGGTGAATTCTCTTCTTGGGAAATGACTTAGTCGCCCAGGAGACTATTTTGGAAGAAGTGAGAGACCTATATATTCGTTTACCCAGAGATGTGGGGATTATGTTGTACTTCGGCGTTTGTTGTTGAGTACGGATCGTCTCCAACCCTGCCAGTGGAATGCGTCCACTTGATGCATTGATCTGACCATATGACTGGCTGAACAATGCGCGCACATGGAAAACAATTTGGCGTCCAATCGTACATCAGTTGCTCGATAAGTGAAGTGTATATTGATCAGCTTGGAGTAAACTATCTCGCTACCGATTCAGCGCATCGGATCATTCTGGCAACACAATGTTTCTAAAACCACGTACCATAAGCAGTAGTTAATGAAAATTCTATTGTTAACCAGAATGTGGCGAGAGCACTCCGGCCTCAGGGCCTTTACGCTCACAAAGGCAGCTGACACGGACGCAGAAGGCCAACTACCCAACTGACCAAAACAGAATCCACACTCCTGACTGTACAAACCTTGAACTTAAGCACGCCGAACATTTGGGCGACACCAAACTAAGAGTTAGATTGGGCGAAAAAGATCAACACGTTTACTAGAAAACGTTTGTCCAGGATGAAAAGCACCAGAAATGGAAGTGAAATATCAAAGAGATCTTGATAAACATAGACCACAAGCATGCAGCAATCGATTTTCACTGGTAACCAACGTTCACGCCAATCCTGCAAGAACACAGCACGCGCTCACCTCCAACGTCGATACAAGGCGATGATATTCAACCAAGTTTTCGTGTAGTCCGGATGCCAAACTTTGAGACATTGGTCCAGCCAGCCGATCGTGTTGAACACGAGTGATGAATTGTCGCACGTGGTCATGCAGCCATCCGCAATCGGAAATACGCATAATCGAGTCACAATCACCAGGATGAATGTATACATTGTTGGAGATCTAGGGCAACAGATAGAACGGAGCTGGATGAACGAATGGCTAAGGGATTGGTGTCAATTTTGATGTTCTGGACTGTTTTAGTTAAAAAACAGCGAGTAGGAACATTCGGTCTTTTATTTATCTACACAGTAAGCGGACCAATTGATGAACAAACGAATATTGCAGCACCACCCGACCCTTGAAGAAACACCTTCAAGGACACCAGAAAGGTCTCCTAAAAGGGGGTTTTCCCTAGTGAGAGGGGACGGCATAACGAAATCGCACTGGGTGTTTAAACAAACTTTATGGTTGCATTGAGATAAACAGTAATCTTTGCCTTTCCGTAACTGATACAAGTCTGTGTAATGCGGTGAATCAGTATAATCGCCATCAGGTCCCCTGGTCTATATAGTTAGGACCGAGTAATCTTTGTGACACCTTGCTAAACTTTAACACAAGAAAAAGTAGTCTGACAGGCAGATGTATATCAACACGACAATGAGGGATGATAATTACTGTAAACTCTGTAGGAATTGAGCAACAGTATGGCTAAAATCTCAACCATTCAAGGTGACAATTAACTAAAATGTCTGAGTTAATGTCAAGGGATTTGTGGTGTTTCCTGTCAGCAAATAAATTAGCTTGTAATGGAAAGCATAAACTATTTCTGTCCTGGGATTTTTTCACCGAGAAGCATTACCATGAAGGAAATCAGGGTCACCAAAACGCAAACCTCGACTGGAGAGAGTGAACACGTAAAAAGCTAAAACGGTACGTCAGGGTTTCTGTAGACAAAAAGAAAAACGGGCAAATTATGCGGATACCGTGTGTCGAATATTCACGAACGATTCTCGGATGCAACACCAAAAGGGAAAACAAGGAATCATGCTATCAGCCACTTTGGATGGTGTTGTGCAGAAACAGGAAGAAATCTCCAGTAGCAAGGACACTTCTGCAAACCCAAAGACCTCACACGTGCCAACTGATGTTCAATAAATTGTCTTGGAAATTCTCTATATGAGAGAGTTACGGATTCAGCTTAACGATGCAGGCCTAACCAGGATGTGACTCCACATTTACGGATGTGCTCATCTGCGTGCAATTGATTTGCCTAAGGAAAAACTAGCGACCATTGGCCAACCTGCAGCACAGTTGGATGGTGTAATGGAAACTCTTCCTCGATCGGATCTATACTTTGAATCGTTCAGTATTATTACTTGAGTGATACTAATTGTCCCAAGACAAGTCGACTACATGCACTTGCAAAGGTCAACGATAACACAGTTCTGTTGCATTATTCGTTCTTAGCTCACCATGAATCGGGAAATCGCCGTTTCTAGTTTATTAAATTATAATTTTACTGCGTGTGACAACAACAAGAACCGACGGTTATTCCCCAGGGTGTATAAGTTTGATGAAGTTAAGATATGTCGGTAAACGTGCTTTTTGTTCGCTACAGAATCACATACTTTCACCCAATATTTTCCAACATTCGACATTTTGAGTCCCTTTTATCCATTTGAATAATACAGCAGGAAGGCAAAGGCTCCGGGATGTCGACATCTGGCTCTTACCTCTTGAGCCGAAATAATAATAAGAAAACCAACAATTTCACATTGTACGTAGAGATAAATAGTAACAATGCAGTGGAATGGAGCCAATCGTATGGCGAATCGGAGTCAAATCATCAGGAATCCGATTTGTGAATAAACAGATAATCGTTTGTGAGCTTTCGCGATCCCCGCAGCGGGATTAATGACAAAATAAGGTGGTTCCGATTGGGACAAAATGACATTGACCAGCGTCCGTACAAGGGAAGAATTTATTTGATCTGATTGAGAATCATCAAATGGATTAACCGGGAGCGGTCTACCTATGTTCAGGTTCAAAGTTCACACCTGAATACTACGCGGTCGCCGACTTCACCCACTTATTCCAAATGACGGTTCCCGAGCAGGACAAAGCGCGCAGCTGGGCATCCTCTCGAACCAGTGCTAATTAGTGTCAGTCTGTTCGTTCATTTGTAACCACTGACAAGCAGTTTTGCCAGGTGCACAGTGCCCAACCAGTCCTTCGATTGATCATGGTTTTGTACTCATGAGGTCGCAGCAGTGGAAATTCGATTTTCAGTGTCTCCGTTTCGATATACACGTGTTTTCCTAGTCTGTCACATGTTTACCGCGCGTTTTTTGTTGCCATCTAAATGTATAGGAACTTTTCGGCTCCCGTTTGAGTCAGACACAGCGTTCACCGCAGCCGTCCCTGATCGAACCAAATGTCTACACCCGAGTACTCGTGTAGCTTAGATGCTCTATCTGACATGCCATTGACAACTATATTCAATCCTTGAGGAAACAAGCATACTTTCTAGATACACATTCTCGACGGCGAGTGATGGTTTGGATATTTAGGATTTTGCAAAAATCAGTTCCAACACTCGGTGGCTCCACTTTGTAAAAATTAGCTAGTGGCGTAGCAACAGAGGGGGAACACAAATTCACTTCAGGGTTGACAATGAATTACACCAGTTCAGTGCTCGCTCAATTCGGGAAACGTATTAATCGTTCTCCTTCTTAATGGTGACGCGTGCTATTGATTAGGTTTTTTTCGGAAATGAATCAGTACCCGGTCGACATTTTGTAAATCTGCACGGAGCCTCAGTTCAACAGACACTACGATAAATGAGACGAGAATGAAGCAACCGAAATGTGTTCACCGTCGAAAGTTTCTCTAATTGCGGGATTTCATTTTAGATCGTAGCTGTTTTGGAGTCGGAGTGCGGAACCAGTGAACTGGCTTCAAAAGTTCTCTTAAGAAGTACATTTTACAGTACCTACCAAGAGATTGGGAAGTAACAGGGGTGCCAATTAAACTTATGCTACAAAAAACACTCATCAACGATCAAGGTGAAACAAGTAAAGAAATAAAATAAGCTGTAGTAAACTTGAAGAAACACCTTTTTCAAGAGATGTATTTCCTTGTGAGAGGTTGGCCAATGAATGAAGTATCCCATATTTACTGCATTAGAATTGTGAAACTTCGGTTGTGTCTTTCCAACAAATTTCGTGTGCGAACAGAATTGCCTCTGTCCTTGGATGTAAGTGCTTCAGAAACTTAATATTGCATGATTCGTATATACAAGCACAGGGTGGTAGGCTTGCGGCATCTACGTCATAAGGAACTGCTGGCTTTCACTTCAGCTACGTTTGGATGAGAAATACTAAACAGGATAAGCAATCAAAAACACGCATTGTTATACAATCAGGACTACTAGGAAATCGAGAAATATCGAGTTACTGCGATATAATTCATCTTGTCTTTCAACTGTGCCAATCTCAGTCGGTATTTGAACTAATAAACGTTGCACTAAATGATGTTGTGCGCGTATCCAAGGCTAAATTGTCGGCTACGTGCAGTGAAGTAAAAGGAGTTTACTAATGTGGCGGCTTAATATATCAACCGCATTTACAAAACGAATACTTTGAAATAATAGTCGAGTAGTAAATCCGGGTCTGTGGAATAGAACGATTCTATCGTGGTATCTTATTTTGAGAGGAATATCAGGCAATTAGGACACTAGGAAATATTTTATATTCAGTTCTTGATGGATGAGTGATTTTGTAGAGGAAAAATTGCGGCCGAAAAAACTCGGTGCCTCCAAAAGTGTCTCTTCGACCAAGCGACTTTCATTCTCAAGAGGTTTCTTCAAGAGGGACGTAGGGGACCATCAACGCGACAAGTAGGAAAAGGCCAGAAACTGGACCTACCCAAAATGCATCTGTGGTCGGATCCGACTTGATTAGGGTGCCACTGACGCCATTCAGCACGAATATTAGCTCCCGCAGAATGTCAGCCTCAGGTACGGTCGGGTGAGCAGTTGCAACAGGAGCATCTGCGAAAGGATAAAAGCAAGACGTCGCGAAATAAACAGATAAGAGCACCACGGGGGTATGTACTCAAAATCCGGTGAGATCCGGATTGGGAAACGCACCCCTGGAAATACGCGAAAGCTGCGGACTGCTAGAATGCATTTAACAGGAAGTAGACTATAATATGATCCGCAAGAGTAACGACAATGCACAACCACATGACCTTCCAAGTGACAAATCACTGAGTTGATACAACGTTCAATAACAAAAACTCATACAAACAACCCTTCTAGCTTAACGCACCCACCCACCACCGTGCATCGGCGTTGCACATACCGTAGAAAGCGTGAAGAAAAAGGCGAATAAGAAGAGAAGGCCATCCAAACAACTGTGAGAGTTATTGCTAGTACAAATGCACATTGATGAGAGCATGGAAAAATATGCCTGTCCTGATCAAATGCACACAGAACGCTTGGGTGCAAAATGGCGATTGGATGGATGACAAGTGTTAATCAGCTGAGTTGGTTGTTAGCATCCTTTATCGATTTTACGCACCACAAAACGTGTTCAGCAACGTGGTAAATGGTTAGAATGCGAGTACAGCTGCTTTCGCGTGGCGGACATGACAGCCAATCGATCGGCGAGATCGCACAACAACGTACCGACGAAGTAGCTATAGTATCAGAAGGGTTAAGTACGATAAGGATATCTGCCGATGCGTAATAACGAGTTTTCTTGTATAAATCCCTAAAAGCTCAAACAAATCAGCACTATTCATATTGAGTCCAAAGGCCACGTCCCTGCTTTACACTGTTATTCCTGGCATGGCACAAATGCAGGACCCACTTGTAAGAATCAAAAAGGTTTGACTGCAGAGAAAAAGAAGACAATCTCAAAGGATGCAACAACAAACCCGTTAGACATTCCTCTAAGCTTCGTGTGGGAGATTGTGACAGGTTCCACTTGTTTTAACCCATTTTGCAAGGCAGGTGAATAAAATTTGATGAGTTCACATGACATAGTTCGAAAGTCATCTGGTAAGTGGAGTTGGTATTAGAAAGAACAGCGTTCGTTGGGGGAGACGAGGAAGCATTACTCAGTCAGTTCGGATGGCGAAAGATAATTCCCACGACAAAGACCTCAGCGGATGAGGGGACATTTGACCACTCACGAGAGCAGCCCTATTCTGGGGACGGGTTGCAACAGAGGTCAGGGATGACAGGAAACTGTGTTGTTGACTATCCAGAGCAATGGACTCTCTTTGGAAGAACGTCACAAACTGCATCCAGTTGATCTGATGGCAAAATTTCAACCATCAATTAACAATGGAACATCAATAATGTGTGCGGCACTGTCTAAATCAAAGCTGAGTGCCCTTTTGCGAGAATTCTTTGAAATTCCGTGTATTCCTCAGATTCTTTCATTCAAATTTTTCTCAATTTTCTCAATTTTTCCTCAGTAATGAACACTCGAATCCTGGGACATTTTTGAATTCCCCATGGGGTCGTCGTGAAAATTCCCAGAACCAGGGACGTCCCGCCTAGTTGGACAGGCGACATTAAACAATCCCACAAAGCGAGAAGACGCCATTCAAGAGATGCTAGGTTGCCAAACGGCACTGTGTTTCTACACAAAATCTCACGTTTTTTTATTCTGACTGGTGAACTGATGGGTGAATGGAGTCGAACTGCTGTCACTATCGCACACTATTGTATTTTGACAACAAATTATGAAGAAGGACTACAGGCTGAACACTAGTCACGTTTCGGATTGATACACTATGTACCACGCATTGTTCGGTGGTCGTATCAGGGCTTATTTGCATGGCCGACCATCAGCCGGACCGAAATGCTATACCCGCGTTTGCAACTGCCCATGTTCGCAAGCCGGAACAAACGCCCTAGGTTTGGTCTCTGAGGCAATTAATCCATCAATAATGGACATTACTAAACATCTGCGGGTTGTTAGATCCAACACAAATAATGTGCTTGCTAAGTTGAATCAAATCATTCACCTCCAGAGGATTGGAGCTCGGTGGAATACAGAGACGTTTGCAATAGGTTGTTGTAAATAAGGGAACCCAAACAAGGAGACCTGAAAATGGTTACTCTGTTTGCATGCCAGAAACACTGCAATGTCTAAGATGCTTCTGCAGAAGGCGGCGGATTAAAGTGAAAAGAATACGTCGAGTTGATGGTTGTCAATAGCGGGACCGCAAGTGTCGGACCTCGTCATAACATCTGTAGTGAGCTGTTGTGCGGTGAATGGAACAAAGTGTCCACCGACCCACAAAGTCACCGTAAGGAACAACCGTACGCCTTATGATGGGTAAAATACGGACTAAATCAATCTATTTCCTGAAGACGATAAGGACAGGTCACGTCGAACGATATGGAGAAGTTCTCGACACAGCTGCTCCGGTATTTATTAGAGCCATCAGTTTATCGAAAGCAATATCGCCATACAACATTCATACGTCACTGGACAACGCAAATATGATGTGGAGTGGATTTTAACCGTTCAGGAGTTATTGGATCGCATAAAACTCTGCTTATTGCTTAAAAATTAGTAAATTTATTGCTCATATCCCTGCGTTTTATTACGCAAGGTAGGCTTGAATAAATGCATCGCCTGCTTCCGAGTATTAGGACATGTAGTTTCAAACGGCATGAAGAAGCAGCATACTTAGGTACACTTAGGTTCTCCCAATGGATATCCGTCATTCAGGAATTTTATTGGATGACTGATCGGCTGATCACCGAATAAGTTCTGACGAAATGGTCTCGATTAGGACCTAACCCGGCTAGTGTTCGTCACCTTCATTTTACGATGGGCAGTCTTTGGAGTGATGCTTGAACGGAGTATGCTGCACATGCATATACGAAGGCCTCTACACGAAGAGCTTAAAGCGCCGAATTTCACACCCAGCACATTGGTTCCCATATGCTGTTGCAAAACGACATTGTAGATACCACCAATAGGAAAATAATATGACCTTGCTTCCGACGTTCGTTCACATCGAGCACGATGTATTGGCAATATCTCAGGGCTAACAAAGTCACAAGTATTGAAAACTCATGCTGATGGAGTGAAAGAAATCTGAATACTTGTGGTTATTCAAGTGTTCTCGGTAGCGCAAGACGCAGCTGGATCGTTTCCAGGCTTATTAACTTGCCAACTGATCCAGAGTTGACACCAGCACACAATGACGTTTCTACGCACGAGCCACTGTGCTCAGCCACAGTTCGCCGTTGCAAATCAACTCTATACTACTAACACGATGCGCAAACAACCTATAAGCCGCTACAGCCAAATTCATATTTCAGTGCTGGAGCCTCCACCTGGTACGACCAGTCGTTAATATTCAAATTCAAGTCAATTCAGTCTATCAGCTATAAACAGTGTACCATAGGCACATTGGTTCCAGTTGCTACAGTTTCGATCACCGGAACGTGGAAGGGTGCAATACACACAGCAAAGACTTGGAGGCGATTGCATGTTCAGTTAGTTCAGGAATCGGGTAGCTACGCGTTGAAGGCGAGAGCTCTGATGCATGAGCGCCATTGACTGCGCGATTTGGCCATTCCTGCCAGCGTCATTAACCCTTGGTGAGCTGAGTCCCGGGGTCCCCATCCAGGGAGGCGGCAGTTGTCGACCCGACTAAGTTAACTGGTTAGTGTTTTTGTACTTCGTTGTCCACCTCTCGGTTGCTTCCACTCAGCACAGGGCTGGACGAAAAGAGCTCTGTGAGGCAGACGGTCTTCTGGCATGCGGAGTACATGTCCCAACCACCGTAACCTATGGAGCGTGAGTAATTCATCTATCGTGGGAGAGTTCCTTCTTCCTAGGACCATCTGGCGTAGCTCAGCAGAACTAGTCAGATGTTCCCACCAGACCCGACCAATGCTTCGGAGAGACCGATCATCAAACACTGACTGTTTTCGTATGCGCTCTTCACCTAGAGGTCACTTCTCTGATCTACAAACCAGTATGGATCGCACCACCGCAGTGTAAACTCTTCCCTTGACAGACAAACTCACGTCACGTCGGCGCCATAGGCAAAAGCTGCCCTGGCCTTCCCGATTCGAGAAATAATCTCATCTCCAGCCAGTCCACCGGAACTTATACAACTGCCCAGGTAAACAAATTTATCTACCACGTCGATTGGCTCACCTGCAAGAATGAGGTGTGGGTTTGATCCAACCCAGTGTTGTAGCAGCACTTTACACTTTGCAGGTGTGAAGCGCATACCAAACCGTGCGGCAGAGTTATTTAGGTTATTTAAAATGGTTTGCATTTTTGAAGGATCTGAATCAAGGAGAGCAATATCGTCCGCATACTCAATGTCTGTGAGTGAACGTCCAGGAAGTATTTCGACTCCCGAGGTTCCAGAGACAAACAGAGGGATTTCAAGCAGAATATCAATAACGAAGTTGAAGAGGAAAGGGGAAAGGGGATAGCCTTACCTTACACCACTGGATGTGGTGAACTCAGGCGAGAGCTTCTCGTATACTCGTACGCGCCCACAGGAGTTCGCATATAGTGCCCTCATAGCGGATATAAATTTGGAAGGGACACCTTTGACCGCCAGACACTGCCAAAGTTGCTGACGATCGACGGAATCAAAAGCAGCCTCGAAATCCAGGAAAACGACCAACGTGGGACGTCTGAAGGAGTGGCGCTGTTCGAGAATTTGTCTCAAGGTAAAGATGTGGTTGATGCATCTTTTGTCAGGGCGAACCCCAGATTGATTCTGACGAATCCGTTTTTCCCGATGCTCGATCAACCTGCGCAAAGTATGTACGGACAATGGTGAAAGATTGCTTCAGCTGTGCGCTGATCGCAGGCTGTTTGTATGCAGTACCAACTTCCGAAATAGCCGAAGTCTTCTGGCCACATGGTGTCCTCCAACGGCATGCCGGCCCCAAACTCAAATCGATCACATTGCCATCAGTTACCGATGGCGTGGATCAATAACTGACTGTCGGTTGTTTTGGAACACATTTGTGGATTCTGNCCTAAAGGTTCAACCACGCCAGGTAGGCCAACGGGGAGCAGCCAAACGAAGAACTGAGAGTCCCCGTACTGAGAGTAATCGTATTACAAGGCGGTCTGGAGCTAAAGCCGTACTGTCCTCTGCGATAAAAGTGTGAAGGCAGTAAGGCGTTTCCCCCAGGCGAACAGCACGTCCATATCTATGGGAATAGCGACGCTGTCTTCCCCCGAGGAAGGACGGGTAAGAAAACGTCGGCCCTAACAACCGCACACTCCGATCGCCCAACGGCTTGCCCTGATAGCCGGCGCATTATTCAAGACGGTCGAAATACTCTTAAAACCAAAGAGTCCGTTGCTGCCCAAAAGGCACCTGCTCTGCGCAGATGCGTTAAGAGTGAGACAGCAATGCCTTACACCCTACGTCCTCAGGCCAGGCCTGCCCCCTGTAGCCGATTGCGTCAGACTATTGAGTTATCGGCTCCTGGAAGGGTCTCCCAAGAAAACCCTAACAACCGCTGTCTCACGGTTCGGATTTTCGAGTCAGAGGCTAGGGGCAGGGTCCCCGACCACAATCCTACATCTTCCCACTGCCTTGTGGGTTAGGCTTTCAAGTCAAAGGCTCAAGGTAGGGTACCTCAACCAGACCCACCTATTCGGCTTGGGCAACCGGGAAGTATCATTCGCCCTTGCAGCTCTTCACTCACCGGCCTTCCTCCACACTCCCTCCCCACCCATCAAGCAACCCAGTGCGACCAACCCATCTGCCACTATCCTAGCCACTATTCTGTCTAAACCTTCCCCCAGAAATACAACCCAAAATAATCACGTAAAAACATCAAAAACGAGGAATTCCGCTGGGTTCCAGGTGAGTTTCCCGTCAAAAGTAAATTGACATGCAAATGAGTGTTTGTCGAAATCAATTACCAACTTCAAGAGATCTGATCCACATTGCAGACTTTAATGTCTACACTCTACGTCAAATTGGGCAACAAGCGTCCCTTGCTGGAACCCTGCTTCCCTATCTGTCGATGTTTGTTGTCTCCGAAACACGCATCCAAGACCCCACTTCGGTCGTTTACCTCAAGCTGCTTAGGACGAGTTCAGGTGTTCCACACTTCACCTTTCGGGTACCCGGACATCCTGACGCAATGGCTCGTGGTACCTACGGTGTGGGAGTTGCATTCAGCCGCAAGGTTGAAAGCGCCTTACTGGATTCGTCATTCGTCAGTGAACAAATTTGTGGCAGCCGCAATCACTGTCGGACTCGTACATGGTTTGTAGCTGATCATGACCAATTGACAAATATGAATTATTAGGTGAGAAGCTGGAAACTATTCGAAGTCCACTTCTATCTCTAAAATTTAATTGAACATCTAAGTACCTTGCACACTTACTCTGCAGGTCTTCATGGTCAGCGTACTAAAAGAACACCAGTCAAATGGGGGGTTTTAGGTTATGTTGACAGTAACAACAGGTGATTTGTTAAACAGGATACAGGACACACGAATGTCTATAGCGCCAATGAACTAAGTGAAATTTCGAAACCCACGTTCATATCAGCATCATTCAACCCTATTTATGATTACTATGGTTTGTATCACTCCAGTCGTAGAAACCGTGGAAGCATTTTAAACCACAACAAAATTTATGGACTTGACAACTGTCTCATATCGGATGAACAGCTCACGTGACCGAAAACTTGGATCAACATGGACTCGTATACGTCACATGAACCAAATAAATTTGGCATAGGATTCCTAATATATGCATTGATGGAAAAACACGTGATTAGTTTGGTGATCTGTAGAATTTGGCTCTAAATCACCAGTTTGAATGACCGTCCACCCGTTCGGAATCCATTATTCTGATCGGTCCACGCTAGGTCTTGAAGTCCTGGTTATATCCCAGCCCGCGAATAGAAATAATATCATGTTCCATCGGCTGTCTTGTGCTATCATCAACCCAGTCGTCTTACTTGCTGCGTACAGCAGAGCAACTAACTGAAAACGGGCTACCTCTGTTTTTCACATACTTCCTCTCCCTTCCTCCATCTCATCAAATAATACTCATCTTATGGTTCCACCTGTCAGGACTGACGACCCCATTCGTCTTGCATCGATCTTAGCTGCGACATCTGTGTTAGTCAGCTCCCACAGCCTCAGGCACTTCAGCATCAGTAACCAAACCCTAAGTCTGGTCTATCTGGTTGCCTTTATGGTTCGAACTTCCAAACAAGCAGGACAAAAGCTGAACATACTGGCATACGGGATTAGTTCGAAAGTAATGAATGTTGTATATCAAAAACAATAACTTAACATCCAAGGACCCATCACTTCCCCCTAGCTCCCACCTGTTCGCTTCTGGTGGTTCCGAAGCCGCTGTAATAGGCTGCGCGGGGGATCATTATTGTTTTAATTCACGTGGCGGAAGGGTCCTTGCTTGAGTGGATATCCGCTGATAGTCCCCTGTTAGTGGTTCGCCTGGAAACGAGAAGTGAGTTAATGTTTGGTAGTTGGCTTGTTCGCTGAGCTGGGCAATTTGATTGCAAACGTTTCATCACCAATCGAGGTGACATCATCAGTGCGTTGTTAGTGGTGCGTAGCGATGGGTTGGTGGTTGTGCCAGCACCACTACGCTCCCTAACAACGCACTGATGATGTCACCTCGATTGGTGATGAAACGTTT
>SJOL01006356.1:361877-375354 GCA_004794785.1 Opisthorchis felineus | reverse complement strand
TTCAAAGCACTACTAGACACTTTTCTATGCGAGTCCTCGTGCTGGCAAAATTACTGCCCTGCGCTGAGAACTTAAAGAGCAGTGCTACACCCTTTTTTCGCTTGTGCCTTTCAGGTGGACGACAACCGCAGAACGACAAGAACACAACCGACCCGGGAAACTTGGGCAAAAGCCTCGATCCTGTGTAGCAATCCGTGAATCCGTGAATATATAGCGAACCGGCTGCGGACCAAAAGATAGCCTATGTTGATTGGGCAGAGTGAGCCAATGAGAAGTGACTCACGGATTCGCATTTCGATGCACAGGATTGAGGCTTTCGCCCAAGCTTCCCAGGTCGGGTTTGTTCTTTTCTTTCGGCGACTTCCGCTCACCTGAAAGGCGCAAGCAAAAAAGGGGGGCATCACTGCTCTTAAAGTTTTCAGCGCGCGGCAACAAGCTTGCCAGCGCGAGGGCACATAAGAAAGCGACCGAAAGCGCTTTGGACTGGGTACTGGTTGCAACTTGAACAACCATCGGAGAAAGGTGACTCCATGCACCAAGTACCTGAAATGAGAAAACTTGTTGCTTACTGAAAGTGTGCGTTCTGAGCCTGAAAATTCTTGTTGCCATGTCCCCGCCATGTGTTAGTTGGGCCAGTGGTGGAAAACTAGGTCCCCTCGGAGGCGACGATACTCCAGGGGATATCCGCAATTGGAGTTGCATCTTTCTTGCGCCCTGAGTAGATAACTTGTTTGGCATATTCAGCAAGCGGTCTGACGGAGGCGGCATAGTGTATCTGGATGTCCATGCGAGTGATACAGGTGGAGGTGCACCGAATCATCCATAGCACGGAGAATGCCTTTTGAGCCGATTTCTCATGGTGAAGTAAGGACATGTTTGAAGAGAACCAGACACCCAAGTACTTTTGGTATCTATCCTCGCAAGGTCTTCTGGTCCATTCTCACCATGTACGACAAAAGTGCCCTCTGATTCTTCTCCGAACGACATATGGACGCAATTTTCGTCATTCAGAAGAAGGTGTTATTTCACCGACCACTGCTCTGCAGAGTCTACATCCATCCGGCGTTGGAACTCCAGGATTTTAAGTCGCCCGCATAAAGTAGACACGGACCTGAAATAACACTTACTACACGGTCCTAGTAACAACAAAAAACGATTCCAATGTAAACGTGCGAATATTCCTGCTGTTCCTCTATACATGTGGCGGACGCTTTTTTGCATCATCTCCAGCAAGCGCCGCCGAGGATTAATATGGTTTCGATCTACCATAAATCCAGGGGCAAGCGTGGTTGCGAAAAACAACCACACGTACATAAACTTCAGCTGTCGAATGCATTAGCAAGTTCAGTTAGATACTGTCGCTTACCCGAAAAACAAGAGTTAGCAGGAGGAGCTTCATGTTGCCACATCTTTTTTCACCGGGAGAGGTGAAACGTCCATGCGCAACGAGGACGGTGGCTCAAGCATTTAAATTGTTTTCACTATCTGATTAGACGGGTCGTGAGAGAGCCACCAAATGAAGGTAGAAGCTCTTATACAGTGCCGCTACCACGATATTGTATCCATCAGGACCGCTGGCCATCTGCTTGTCTAATCCTAGGTCCACTGCGACTGGCTGACTGGTGCAAGCTTGTACGACCCGCGAAAAACTAATTAAATGACTACATTCGTGTTTTCCCACCTGGTGAAGCAAGCCTTGCGGGGTAGCCGGTCATTCGGCACGCGAAGTTCCTGGCCTGGACTGCCAAACATCCGGAATATGGCGAGGTGATCTATCAAGGAGGGCAAGTAAAATCAATTCAGAGAAATCCAGCAGTATTGACCGGATAACCCCACCAAACCCCCGCAATGCCCCAATGATATTGGTGGTCCATTTGGGACTTAGAATACCTGTGCGTAGCTTGCCCGCCCCTGATAAACAGGATACAGTAGATGTAACCTGAAAGGTGTGACGCGCAACAGCCAAATTGATACCACATTTTGGCGTCACAAATATTGGAGGTTGTAAAATTCCACCTGTGACGCCCTGGGGCGTAAATCACTAGTCCAACAGAATGCATTCAGCCACCTTGCTAAATATAGTTATTAGCCAATTTGTTCGTCTTACCTGAAAGAGCACGATTTAGGTTTCAGCCAGCAAATTCTAGTGGTAAGGCCATAAGCTGTAGATTTGAAGGGCACAAAAAACCGCGTAACAGATCTATTTAGTTAGGTTAAAGTAGCTTGCATTTCTCATCTAAGCTAAGTGGCATCCTCGTCGCCAACAACGCCACCGAGCGTACGATCCTGGAGCACCTCAAGCAAGGTGTTAGGAGCATGTATAGAGGTACAAAGCTGAGGCGAGATGCCGAGCGGTGGTAGCCCAACCCGACATTGGTATTAGACCAAGCCCGATCCACACGGATTCGATCAAATGATGATGGGCCATCCTGCGCAACAACGCAGGAGGGCATCTTGGAAACCCCGTCTAGCATAGCGATGATCTGCTTGTTTTGGAACAAATATCCTGCACCATATTGGAGACCAAACCCATCGCTGAGACACCCAATCATATCCAATCACTCTCTCTGGTATTCCACAATGGTTTCTATAAGCTGGCTACGAAATTTTTATCTTCCTTGCTCCGGACAACTTAGTGCGCTGAACCAATAAAATTTCTCGCCATTTTATCATTGTATACTGGCCGAAGTTCCATTCAGTCATATATTTTCTCCGAAATTCTGGTACCTTCATTTGATTAGGCCAAGTTTTAATCTTGGACTCGTTGGATTCGTTGAAATAGACTGGGGCTCTCTGTAAACGCTATCTGCATATTCCAAGGCTCCCTATCTAACGTTCTTTTGTCTGTTCATTATTTAGTGTTCAAGGGTGGTTTATGTGTCGCAGCAGTCGTTTGTTGCAAGTATGTTTTGCCTTGCACAAATGGCAGATGGGGCTGGTGATGATATCTGGCGTTCATCGGGTAGCGCGTGCAACGCCATGGTGGTGGGTTCGAAAGTTGTGAGCACGGATTTCTTTTGAATCTCTTGCCCCATCTTCAAACTTGTCACCTGGCCTGTTCATTTCTGGAAGCATTTAAGCCTACCTTACTCAACCCCGTTATAGTAGAAAGATAATCCGCCACGTGAGTCATGGCAAAAGCTTTTGGTGAATGCGCGCTTGACAGTTTTAGCAGCTTTCCGGCAGTTTTTAGTTCAAAGGAAGGATACTGATGGATAAAACTCTCCAACGGGTCATGTCCGTTGAATGGAAATAGTGATCTTTGCCTCTTTGGTGGAAGGTTATCCAAATCAGATTGTGTGGTCTGCACACGTAGGCAAGCTGCATTCGGATTTCGTGAATAGACCAAAAACAGAGGTGGCTGAAGCCATGTACTCCTTTCAAATAACTTTGAAACTAAATTTGTTTATCCGAGTTTAGTGTAACCGAATCTCCATCGGTTTACCGAGTTGGGCCGCTAATATCCAGTACCATTCCTTGGAATTTTTTGGAAACGTACATACCCCAGCGGGATGATTTTCTCTAGCATGAACGCCTCTTGGTTGGCTAATCAAGGTGCGGTGCCCTTCGAATAGCCGACTGAGCAATTTTAAGAAGGAACTGGGAGCACCACGATCCCCAAGGGAATCAAAAGAAAAACCCAAACAAGCTCTCTCAGGTTGGGGCTTATTTATAAGGAGTTGTGAGGCAATTAATGAAATGTTGTGTGCCAGCTCTTTATCTTTTGTTGCGAAATCGTTTGGTAGTTTTTGCTGCGGAAGACGCCGGTGTAGAAACTTTTTCGCGAAATTCAAGATGGGCGGCAGACAGTGGGCAGTGGAAGTCGTCGCCTCAATCAGGGGGTGCAAAATGGAGAAGAGGGCAAAATGAATTTCCGGGAGGAGAAAGAGAAGGTGGGAGGAGCGTCTGCACATAAACGCACCTCACCGCAAGAAGCGGCAATGAGCACTTCGCGGGATATTTGGACATACTGTACCTGTGGCAAAAAGGCCCTTGTTAGAGAAAACCTGGTCAGGGACAACATTCTACCCTGCGGCTTCCGCTGCTGGGGCATCGCGTGTCATCGCTACGGCATGGGATGCCAAGATCAGGATTACCAGCCAAAAGTGGACAGTCGATAACACATATCAGCTTTGGCGCTCAGCTGCTCAGCGTCTAAAGAAGTTGAACAGATCAAACAGCTACTGAACAGCACTACGAGCAGGCTTCAGGACTAGTGAGTCACGCTGGTTAGGATGATGTTAACCCCGTTTACGCTGCTACTAGGTTGCATGGTTACTTAGACAGGGCGGGTCGTCCTTTGGATAATAGGATAATCTGGGCATGTGTCTGGTTCCCTTCCACGTGCCGATAACTCCAGGGTAGGGGACTCGTGGAAGGGACAGTTGTCCTGAACTCGTGGTTAGAAGTACACTATTAGGCCAACCATGATGTAGAGACCATCTGTCTGAGGTCATGTATACAAGAGAAGTGTGATCGCGGTTGTTTTTGCCCCGCTGGTACTGAGGGATGTGAAGGGGGAGTCCTAGGTTCAAACCTAAGTGGTGGCTGTGGAAAGGCGGGCTCCTGTCGCACATGCCGATCAAGTTAATTGTGTACAGGCGTCAAAATATGCTGGTAGGACCTAATTTAAGATGCAAATCATGGTTTTGGCGCACCTGTGGAAAAGGGGCGATCGAATTCTCCGACGAAGGACCAGGATCAGGCTCTTCAGGTTTTAATGGAGGGAATACTTTTCAATATGAAGATTTCACAGCAAATGTCCGAGTGTGAGGAGGGTTTTATGAGAACACGGGGTTACATCAAATCATGAGCAGGGACATGTGCTGGCGGCTTCCAGTACAGCCCGAGACCATGCCGGATAGTTGCCATTTTTTTGCGCCTGTAGGAGTTATTACAGGTGTGACTGGGATAGTCTCTGTGGCCAGAGATTTCATAGATAAGCGACAAAATGTGAAAGCAGTGGGGTTCTATGCATTTGGGCACGAAGTACGTGTGGAGGCCATAGTATTTTTTGGCGTTGCCATAAGTTGGTGGTGGTTTAGGGTGTTCACTTAAAAAGCGTTGGGGGCCATTTTTTCAGGACATTGGGGAGATTCTGAGATGAACAATCTCTGATTCTTGCACTCGGACGAGTTACTGGCGGTCCGGATCGTAGAACTGAACAAAAGATCAGTAACTTAGGCGTTGTGCAATGTGGCGCATTGAAGCAAGTGAGATGAGGGGTAGGGGTAATCCGATAGCGTGTGAAATGTGGGAGCGACTGCCAACTGAGTATGGCGTTAGACCAAGGAGAGGGGCAGGAGCACAGAATGTGTGAGGATTGTGCGGCAGCTTCAGCTTTTGTAGTGGTGGTTAGGGTTAACTTTGGCGATATGAGAAGTCGGATTTCCAGGCGAACTAAGCGGTTTATTGTTTAGGATTAACGTATGAGTCAGTCGGGCTGCGGCTTGTGTGTGTACGAAGGGTTTTTCGCAGAATGTGTCCGAGATTGTGTCATGCGAGAGCCGCTCATCTGACTAAGCGTGGAATGGTAAAATCGTCCCATCAACTGGTTCTAAGTAACCCATTCCTGATTTTCGGGTGGCATTTAGTGTTCTGTCCCCGCCGCCCGTGGGTAAGGTGCACTAATCTTGAGTGTTGGGAATTCCTGTGCGAGCGAGTGGAAGGCCTATGGTGGCAGTAAGCATACAGAATCCTCTCCGTCCCTGAAGTCTTCCAAAACCAGCCGGGCTGTGGAAGGTAGCATGCCAAGTGCCGTTGAGACTGTGGTATTTGCATTTTTGAGCAGTATCTGGTCACGTTTACTGTGTACTGCAGCCCACTTATAACATTCCAAGCACAGATGAATCTCTGTTGCAAACGTATTAGCAAGGACATGGGTTCTTCAATAGCCGTTGGGTGAAATAGCATTCGGTTTTGCAGAAAGCCGCACGCTTTACAGGAAGACAAAACCACTTTCTGACTTGTGATCGTGGGCTTTAAAAATCTTCCAATCTTCTGAAGCTGTCATGGTATCTTCGCTCACTGTATACCCTGGCTCTATACCTAATCCTAGTGTCACACATTGGTATACGTTGGTTCAGAATCTCATGAATTGTCGGACGAACTATCGTGCCTTAAATCAGGCCAGCCAAACTGACCCCAACGGTTCATAAAATACCCAGAAATTCCACGCGACCCACAAAATGATCAATTCCACAAGCGTGTGCACTACTGGCACATTTTTGAGTAGGAAGTCACGGACTTCCCGTCCCAAACCATCGGCCACCTTGTTTTCCCGTAAACCTGGTCCGATCCGCTATAGGACCATTAACCTCCAGTGCTCACGTAGACGTTCCCATGGTACCCTAATACGCTTGGTGCTCTGTGATCGCTCCCGTCACCAGACCCTCACAAACCTACTCGCTAGCTTCTAGCCTCACAGCTTTTCAAGACCTGGAATCCCCCATCGCTCCCACAAATGGGCCTCTTGGCCACACCCGTAAAATCTTCGAATGCCTCCACCAACCCATTAGAACTCTCTCCTGGTCACCGACGCGGCACATTTTACATCCAGAGCAACGGCTGCACCAGCCGTTGACAGAATTTGCTCTCGCCATGGACTCTCCCACCTACTGTCCCCCCATGTTGCACCTCCACCAAAATACGCCTTCTAACCCAAGAATTTACCGTCAAAGCCCCCTCAACTGAACTCTCGAGAACCTGTGCCTCCTCGTTCACAAGATAACCCTAATTCGCACCGGCCTCCCCAAAGTTAAAAGAAAAGTACATCAAACCACGCGTACCAAGTGCTCAATAAAACCCTGTATCCGCAGCGACCAGTGGTTAGCTTTGACCTCCATCTGCCTCTACCACCAAGCCCATCCATTTTCATCCCACCTGATCACTATCTTTGGCTACCACCCATCCCTCTACACCCACTAACTCTTTCTGCACCGTACCCCCCTCCGCGCCTCCTGGAGACGAAAAGCGGCGCGACTGGCAACTCTCCATTCAACTGTATGGTTTAATCCCAAACACATTCCCTGCCTAATACTGAGCCTGATACTCTACCTTCCGCCGTGGGTTTGGGCCAACATTACTCATTATTCACCCCTTATCACCAAAGCTAATCTATAGCGCTGTTCAATGCCCGCTCTTCACCGCCAAAAGTCCACAATCCCCACACCATCGGAGACACTGCATGACCAATTCTGATTTGCGCGACTAAATAATTGCTCTCGTCCAAAACTCCGGACACGGCTACTTCGCTCCCTGGTTATATTAGCCACCGCTCTAGCAGGAAAGAGCCAAGGGGCGGAATCTGTGCCATCTACTCCAAATCGGGACTTCGTGCAGCCCAACAAACGTTGGATGCCAAAGTACACCGAGCTAGCAAACACATCGGAAATCTCGTGATTGCTCATTAATACTTCTCGTTAGTAAGCTTTCAACTGACCGAGAGTCCTTACGGGTATCTATCGAATAACGTAAGGAAAGCAACACCCTCAGAGTTCCTTCTTACTTTAAATTACTATCCGCCTGTTTCGTGTGTGTTGTACCCCAAACAGTCACTCATTCGCCTGTCTATGCTTCGCTGAGGGTTGTCCTACCGCCAATCTTGTCGGTATAGCAGACCAGTTGAAAGTTTACTTTGCTAGCTGCTACGTATCCCCTTCGCCCAAACTCAAGCCCGTAATCTCTGCCGCAAATTCCACGGCTTCTAACAGTGAGAGTAGCCACCCGTTTGTTAGCAACGTAGCCTCCTGCCTAGCTGATGTTTCCGCATTTCTTTAAACCCTTAAGGACTCCGTCGCCCCGGGGGCCGATGGCCTTCTACCCTATGTTATAAAAATATAATAATAATAATGTCTATTCCCAACTAGTGGGTGGCATACCTTCAGGCATGATCATAAATTTACAGTCAGATTAAAAGCATGACTGGTGGGGTTTGTGGGTACTGGGAATTCCGTGGAATAGGGACGGCGACATAAAGAGTGGGCATTAGCCGAAGTAGACTTGGTCACGCCTGAGGCGGTATGGGTAGGGAACCAAAATTACAAGGGCTCTTTCTGAGAAGTGGCGGCCAAGATATTAAAATTTTTGTCTTAAATCTTTTTACCCACCCGATACATTCCGGAATCGTCCCCTCTCCGTAAGCACATCCTGCTGCGCGGTACGTTAGAATTCAGTTTCGTTTTTTCCTCGTGCGATTTTGTGAAAGAGTTCTTTCGCTGTTCAAATTGCTTACGGCGTTCGCACGTGTCATTTGTTGAATTTTTTACTCTAACATAACATTTACGTGATAACATCTGTCATTTCGCACTCAGTTCCTATTTTGCACTCATTCTCAATGTTGACCCAAATCAATACAAGCTGCTCTCCGCAGCCATCGATGGACCACAACAGATGTGGTCAAAACGGGTGTCCCTCGAATGTAAGACGTGGTATGCAATACCACTCCTGCAAGGCTTGGTGGCACTTTAAATGCACGGGTTTACAGGACGACCAGGTAAGCCACCTGGTCAACTCTCCTGGCCCGTTTGTCTGCGCCAGCTGCCCTTTCCTAAGGGAGCAGTGCATTCCACAGCCAAAAAGGCGGCTACCAAAAACGGAACCAAACCTGCACCGCAAAATCGAATAGGCCAGTGTGAATGTTCCGCCTTAATCGGGACATTCGAGGCGAAACTGGAGCCTCTTTCCAAATCTCTGGAGGATGCAAATGCAAAGAATACAGCGACATGGACGAAAGTTGATAAAGAACTTTCTTCGCTGAACGAGCACCTTGCGCTATCCATCCCGGGTCTGCTGGCTGCGAAGAAACTCATCCAGCTCTCTGATGCGGCAATGAAGACCACCACGGCGTCTCTAGTGGACAGACGCGTGAGGAAGAGCAGGCTGATCATCTGGGGGTCGTTCTCCAGAAAATTCACGCCAATAAAGCAGACAAAGTCGTTCCTTTGTAGTGTCATCACGAAGCGCGACCACGAATTGCTTCACGCAGACCGGTTACGTCAGAAGGGAAGCAAGCGAACACTTGAGCTTCTAATCACCCTTCCCTCCCCATCTGCCGTACCGAAAATCTTGGAGCGGGCTGTCAGCATTCAAAAGACGTACGCAACGATTAGGCGTATATCAGAGGATCGCCCTCTAGAGGCGCGAAAGCTGGGCCACAGCAGTTCTAGGGGAGAGGTGCGTAAAAGGTTTGCGCTTGGCGCCAGTTCGGCCCACCCCAAACTTATGGCGAAACCGATTGTAGTTATAGCCCCTTGTGCTCCGGAAAGCACGCCGCAACTCCGGATTGCAGCTTCTACTCAACCACCGCAGACCCCTTGAATATCCAAGGCGGCGATGCTCTGGAGGAGGCAAGCCTCGCGAGGACGCATCGTACAAAGTACGTAGAGCTATCAGCGCTTCTTTCCGTAACAGACAATAAAGGATCAGCAGTGATCCCCACACCCAAGCCACAACTTCTGAGCTGGACTCGGCAAACAGACCAACAACCAAGCAGTGCTCGCGAGCTGCCTATATTCCGCAACATCGTCAACCTACTTGACTTTCATCAACTGGGTGGGAGAAGTGCGGAAATAGACATCACCTAGCGTTGCATCCGCGCGGTCATGTTGGGGTGTGAATCCATTGCGTTTTAATATTTTCCCACTTTAGCGCCTTCCGCTGTTTAAAGGAAGCTGGGCTCAACGTCTTTATTTTCTAGGGTCAACAGTCATGGACCACTGCTCGTTACATGACCTTGAAGATAAGCGCAGGCAAACAAACGAGATGAATCTTTTCCACCATGAAAATGTATGCAGCAAAAATATACCTGATTCATAGAACGAATGTAAGAAAGCAAAATTAGAACTCGGAGGAAATTTGGATCCGGTAAATGTATAACCATCGTTCACTGTGCACCCAACCACGCAACCCCGTGCACCCATGATCCCACATCACACCACTAGCTGCGACTGCATNGGAGACTCAGCGAACGCCTATGTCGTGCATGGTGAGAATGGACCAGGAAACATCACGAAGATAGATACCAAAAAGGAGTTGGGTATCTGGCTCTCTTCAAACATGTCCTTCTCAATGCACCATGAGAAATCGGCTCAAAAGGCATTCGCCGTTCTGCGAATGATTAGGCGCACCTTCTCCCGTATTACTCGCATGGACTTCCAAATACTCTATGGGGCCTACGTCAGACCGCTCCCTGAATACGCCAACCAAGTTGTCTACTCAGGGCGCACGAAGGACGTAACCCTCACTGAGCGTGTCCAGCGAGCTGCTACGAAAATGGTTGTCGGCCTTAAATCCGTGGACTACGAAATGCGTCTCACGGCGCTTGACCTCTTCCCCTCGAGTATCGCCGCCTCCGAGGGGACCTAATTCTTACTTATGTCCTGTTTGAACAAGGTTTGGCCAACAGGTTTTTCACCGTTGACCCAGAAAACACACGGCGGGGATGTCGACATGGTAAGAAGATTTTCAAGTTCAGAGCGTACACTTTTATCAGGCAAAACTTTTTCTCATTTCGTGTAGTAGCTGCGTGGAATAACCTTCCTCCGACAGTTGTCCACGCTCCTTCTAGAACCCAGTTCAAAGCACTACTAGACACTTTTCTATGCGAGTCCTCGTGCTGGCAAAATTACTGCCCTGCGCTGAGAACTTAAAGAGCAGTGCTACACCCTTTTTTCGCCTGTGCCTTTCAGGTGGACGACAACCGCAGAACGACAAGAACACAACCGACCCGGGAAACTTGGGCAAAAGCCTCGATCCTGTGTATCAATCCGTGAATCTGTGAATCAGTTCAAATCCTGATCTATACAAACTGCTTCCAACCACAGGAAGATCGACCTTAACCCCCTTTTAATGAGAATCCTTGAACATCTGATCAAAGGCTAATTGAACAAGTTCGTCCTGGCCGTAAATGCCATCGATGACTGGTAGTACGGACTCTTGTTTCAGTGAGCCGTCAGTGTCTGCCAGCTCAGCTTCTTTGAGACCAGCACAACAGCTCTTGACGCCGATCACTCCACTATAATAGTTTACCTGCATACCCTAAACGTTTTTATCCTGGCCCTTCATGCATTTCTGCTACAGAAACTTAGCACCGTTGGCTTCACCGGGGACTTATTTCAGTGGTTCATCCCCTACTCATCTGATAGGACACAGATAACGCAAATTGGCGACAGTGGGTCATTGCCACTATCGACCACCAATGGAGCCATTCAATGGATTGTGCTAGGCCCCATCCTTCTTTTACTGTATAGCAATGACGTCTTCGGCGTTGAGTCACATAGTGAACCCCTCCTCTTGCAGACAATATAAAAATCGCCCGTAAATTCACTTTCCCTGCCAAAACTCTCACCTTTCGCCAGATTCAACAAGACTCAGGCTCTCTCGCTCACTGGTCGAATGCCTCCAGCCTAAGCTGCTGTTCTGCCAAGCATCAACTTACTTCCTTCCGCTGCCCCCTCCCGGATGACGTTCACAATCAATGATAACCCTGTCACTCATTCCACAGAGATCAGAGACCTTGGTCTCAGATACTCTAGTTCCTTTATCTTTTCCCACAAAGTCCAATTCCAGGTCGCCCAGGCGCGTAGGGTCTGATTCCCAATATTGCGCCCATTCATCTCCGAGACCCAATGGTGAAAATTATCAAACAATGCGTGTGACCAGTCATAGAATTGTTTGCTGCATTCTCTTCCCTTGATACCCAAGGGTTGAGACAAGCGATTGGAAACGTCCAGCTGTTAGTCACCAAAACGCTGCTCCTATAGTGCAGCCCTTTTATCTACCGCTCACGCTACATGATTTTAGGACTTAAACCACTATGACCCAGGCGGTTTAAGCTAAATCTAACTCTCTTACACCGTCTTTTTTAACAGAACGCATTCATAAAAGAGACTAGATCAAACATAACTTCATATCCTCTGTATAACTTGGTAATTCTAGCAACCTCTTAGCGTGCCCTTCGGCTCGTACTAACCTACGCCACTATTTATTCCTGGTTTACAACGCTCGTGTCTGGAACGGCCTAACCGAACAGCTTCGAGATGGCACACACCATTAAACTTTTCGCAACTTGTAACTATTTGGCTTACCCGTGAAGCTGCTGAGAGCCTACTTGCAACCAAACCACCACGATCTCCCCCACGAACCGGGTCAACGGACCATTGAGTTTTACGACGATACAGTTGGTGAGTGAAAAAGGTATCATCGTTATATCTTGCTATCTTCGTGGCTTGCTTCAAGTAACATCTGCCTGTTGAATGCTTGCTTTATATAGGGGTGCTCTGTTACTGGCCCGTCTTTTCCCACGAACAACTTATGCCTAGTTATATCCAGGCCACTGCCATCGATTAATCTGTCAGCTCTGTCTAATGACTAGTGCTTTGCTTTGCCTAATCCTATCCAACATAAGCCGAACCGAAGACTTTGCTTTTGCCCACCACCTTCAAATCTTAACGACACGCTCTTGTCGCAGCTGGGGCTCCTTGGCCGCGCAATGCTCTTGGCTGCAAAACCTTTGCAAGTGGGATAAAAATTTTAGGCCGAAATGTTGCATTTTGTTGCGCTTGTGCTCAAACCAAAAACCACCCTAACCTACCTTCATATTTTCGCAGCTCACCAAATTTCATTGTCCACTGAAGCAATCATACCTCTGGCGGAATACTTTCCTAGCATCACTTGGACCCCGGGGTGCTTAGAAGGGGCTCAGAAGTCTGGACTGGTATTCTGAATTCAACTACCTGTCTGTTTTAGTCCATCAGTGACACGTCGTAGCTTTCGAAAATTCAATTCCATTATGCGTATACTGGGCGCCGTCTCAGCCTGATATGCTCCCCAAAAGAAAGAATTGTGTTTCCATACCCACGCCGGTGTAGGCGTGACCACGTCTACATCGGGTAATGACCACTGTTTATGACACTGTCCCTGTTCCGCGCAATCCCAAATATCCACAAATCCTGCCAGTCGTGCTTTTCTTCTGACTGTAACATTGTGATCATGCCTGACGGTATGCCACTCACCAGTTGCGAATAAACAATGATAATAATAATGATAATAATAATAATGTTTAGTCCCAACTAGTGGGTAGCATACCTTCAGGCATGATCATAAAGTTACAGCTAGTATAAGAGCATGACTGGTTTGGTTTGCGGGCACCTGAAATTTCGTGGAATAAGGACGGCGATATAAACAGTGGGTATTATCCGAAGTAGACTTGGTCACGCCTGAGGCGGTATGGGCGGGGAACCGAAAGTACGATAGCTAATAATAATAATAATGCTTATTCCTAACTGGTGGGTGACTTGCCGTCAGGCATGATCATAATGTTACAGTCGGAATTAAAAAATGACCGGCGGGGTTTGTGGGTACAGGGAAATGATCGGAAAGGGGACATTGTCATGAACATTGGGCATTAATAGTAATAGTAGTAACTTGTAGGAAGCATGCTGATTGAGGCATGATCAGGTTGTTACAACCTGAACGC
>SJOL01006356.1:324677-345914 GCA_004794785.1 Opisthorchis felineus | reverse complement strand
CAAGGACACAGTCTTATCAGAGATCCAATGTTTGGATGAGGTTGGCTGGATTGTACCGCAAACAGACTTTCCGGCTTTGAATAGCGCTTTAGATATCTCTTCCCAGTGGCCGTTTATATCCGACATCGTACCGTCCGGCAATGTCATGCTGTCGATGATGATGATGATATTCTGACTCTTCAAAGAACATTTTAGCTGGTGTCCTTTAACACAACACAACCGCCGGAAGAATTCAGCGGCCTGAATGGAATATGGACACTATACCGCCATCAACAACAGAAATCTGGTGTGTGGGCGAGATGACTCAGTGGTTAGAGCGCGAATTTACTGACCGGAAGGTCCGTGGTTCGAACCCGACCTCCGCCCCTCGACTTCACCTTTCTAGGCTTAGGCAACCTTGTAGTATAACAGCCCTCGTGCTTCCTTCGGGTTGCATGGCAGCTAGTCACCGATGGGGTGTTACAGCTGAACCGTTATCTCATTTTTACCAATTCTCCTACACGACAGGGCACCTGGCGTGGATGGTCTACACCCCGCAGTGTTCAAAGTAGGTCGTGAGATCCTAGTGGAGATTTTGACAACCATACTGCAGAAGATTTGGAACTAAAACAGAATACCAGCCGAATGGAGCTCATCGACGGTTATCCCAGTTTTCAGGACAGGCGCAAGAACTAACTGAACATGCAATCACCTCCAAGGCTTTGCGGTGTGTCGCACATTCTCCCACTTTCCTGTGATCGAAACTGTAGCAGCTGGTACCACTGTGTCTATGGTACACGGTTTATAGCTGGTAAATTGAATTGAAAGTGAATAGGAGCATTGCTCGAGTTTGGTGGAAACACCGGTTCAGCAAGGCTAAAGTACGTCGAATGGTATTCGGAAGAAATAGCTCGCTTACGATAGATGAACTGATCACACTCCATAGGTTGCGCTGGCTTAATCACATGCTGCGGATTCCAGTTGAGCAACTTCCTCGGGGGGCGCTTTTCGCACAACCACGTGAAATGTGGAAACGAGCCAGAGGAGGTCAAACAGTGACTTGGTAGTGACGTATGAAAGCCATTGCCAAAAAACAGCTACGCTGGTCACTATTGTCTTCCTGGATGAGGACCCCGAGACGGGACACATCAGTGGTTAGAGAAATTGTCAGACATGGCACAGTCGCGCCCTCAATGGCGCTCTTGCATCCAAGCTGTTACCTTCAGTGCATCGCTCTTCCCCCTTCTGCATAGTTCTAATAACATCCCTGTATTTACGTATCAATTATATCAGTTACCGACTCCAGTGCACAGCTGTCTACGGAATCATCGGTGAACAACCTGTGGCAGCTAGAACCACTGTACAGCAAGTGCGTGGTTTTTACAGCTGATGATGACGATGGTCATGATGATCAGAGCTGTCGCCTTCAGTGCGTAGCTCTCACCTCCTGTCATACGGAACAAATAGTAGCATTCCGCGTAAATGAACTGATTGGACAATGGGCTTTAACACGTGGCTCTCATTTCTCTATTTCTTATCCTCAGTGAACGAAGCTGTAATGGCTGGAACCACTACACGTCGGTGCACAGTTTGTGAGCTGAAATACGAAAACTTCTTGAATCATTCTGTAAAATGGGAATCACCGGGAGGGCATTCTCTCGGTATTGTCTTCATACCAGACATTTCATTTTCATCAGGCTTACCGCAAGGGCTTTAAGCGTGCAGGGTGTAAACCTTCTGGGCCAGGTGTTTTATTGCGATGGGGCAATGAAATTTTACGCTTCCGTTGTTGATTGGGGACTGGTGTCGGGCTGAGTTGTTGGAGCTGAACTGCTCTCGGAAACGTTCAGCCCATCGTGCGGAACGACTTTTCTGGGAATGAATTTAGGCTCCATGGGTTTCTTAGGTAGTTTCACTAACGCTCATCCTCCTTGAACGTTTTGATCGGACTACCTGAAATAGAGTGCTGATGTGTCCCGTTACAAAAGCTTTATCAAACCTTAAGCTCTTCATTATTCGGCCCTTAATGAGTGTTGGTCATCATAGTCATTTGTTTCCAGTATTGTCTTTGGAGCACCAATGAGCGCTGGAGATCCTGACGAGATCCAGTATTATTTGGGGTGTGCAAGCGATCTCAGACAGATAGATTCAAAAGCTGTGAGCTTGCCCGTTGAGTTCCAGAGGCTTCACAGCCAACTTAACTGGATATGGTTGGGCTACATTGACGCTTTTCAGGTGGTGAGCTGAATAGCCTTGCAGCAGCCAGTGTGTTCCAGGGGGAAAGCGGAGAGATACATGTCCCCGCAGAACGCCTTGGTCACAGTCAAGTGATGTACTCCAAAGTGAACGACAGCCTTCTATCAAACCTCTCTACCGGTAGCTGGTTGCCGAGTGATCCAATTGGGTCCCGGAGCTGGTTTGCAGTCGGTGACCTTCGGGTAATACAATGTGAGCCTTACCTTAGCTAAATATCGGTGTTGAACACTGATGTTATGCTGTCGGTGATGGTATTGGTGAGCGTTTGTGCTGAGAGCTCACACTGGTTAGAAACAAGTGATGCTCGGTATATAACTGCACAAGTCGCTTTCCATTATCTGTGTAGTGAGCGTCAACCCCGAGGCGGCCGACAAAATGGACGTCCTGTGGACCTAGTCATCCGACCTGGCTATTCATATCATCTGGCAGAATCCAGATGTCTTTATTTCTCGCTGACCCGAGTAGCCTTGACAAACCTTGATAGAAGCTGTCTTTCTCAGCCTCAGAGTTGCCTTTTGTTAGCGTATGCAGATTCGAAAAATTAACCCCACTTTCCACGCCGAAGTGTGTCGATCTTGAACGAACCAGCCAACCGAGTCGCGCAAAGCCGACTATTTACTGGAAGGCGTATCCAGCCCTGGGGCTAAGCGCAACTCCCACGTCCCAGATACTACGAGTCATTTTGTCAAGATCACCCAAAGAGTAAAATGCGCTAAATCTGGGCTCTTCTCGAGTAATTTTAGGTGTATGGCTGAACTGGGATCTAGTATGCGTGTTTCGGAGATGACATAGATCGATCGAAAGAGAATATGAGGTTTGCTCAAGAACTACCCGTTGCCGACCTCCGCACAGTATAGAAATTGAAAGGAGCAATGTAGAACAGATCCCTCGGATTTAATAGGGGTTTGATTTGATTCATGTTACTGGGCAGAAGCGTAGACACGAATGACGGCCAGGTGATTGACAGCTGAATGAATCAGGACCTTGGTGAGAGACGTGTGCGATGGGGACGGTGAATGAAGATTTCTAAGTGCGAATGGTACTTCTCAGTTGCCCAGACCGAGGGAGGATGTTAGCTTTAGGTACCCCACCTTGGTTATTTGACTCAAAAGTCCAATCCACACTGCAGTAAGAGGATGTAGGTTTTTTCAGAGAGGTTTCCGGGGGTCTGTAACTAGGACGTCTGAACCGTAAGGTATTAGTTGTCAATAACAATAATAGTCGTTCAGCTGTAACATCCTTCCGGTGCCTAGCTGCCATGCCACCCGAAGGAAGCACGAGGGCTGGGATACTGCCAGGTTGTCCACGCCTAGACAGGGGAAGTCGAGAGGCAGAGGTCGGGTTCGAACCACGGACCTTCCGGTTAGTAAATCCGCGCTCTAACCACTGAGCCATCTCGCCCCTTATTGGTTGTTAGGGCTTTCTTGTATGATACTTCCTACAGCCGCTGGCCCAGTGACCTCACATGGTCTGTAGTGGCCTGGCCCTATCCAACGACCGAGAGAGTAAAGCTTAGATGCCCAACTGTTAATGCTGTTACATGCATCAGATGTTTTTGAGCCGCATAGGGCATGTTTCTGTTTGTTTCCCGACCGTACTGGATAATTCACTGGCAGTCATGTTCAACCTTTGGGCAGTCGAAGTGTCCGGCTTTCAGGGCCAGTATTTTCTAACCCGTCTTTCTCCTGGACGTCAGCATCGCTACTTCTGTAAATACGGGTATGCTGGTCGCCTTACGGCCTCCACACACTGATCACAGAAGACAGTGCGACTTTATCTTCAGGCCGCCTCGTAATATTATTTCTCACAGTTCTGACTGCTCTCCATTGAAATTCCTGTCATAGTTGTACCTTGGGGTTCTTAATTTCAGTCACTGTAGCTCGCAGGATCATTGCGGAACTGAAGCCCGACCACCGTTACACGGTGACAGTTCCAAGTCGGGCATCATAACATTAAGGGAGACTTGGCTCGCACATACAGTGCTGGACTCGGAATTTAGTCCAGAGGAGAATGAAATGCTTCGCAAAGTTCGGGTTGGAAGAAAAATATGGGGGTTATGTCCTATTATTATGTCAGACTGCTTTGAGTCCGGTCCTTTTGAAAGCTGTTGGAGACGTTGATGGAACAGAAGGATAACTCTGCTACCGAGTCAGACGTCAAGGACAATTTGCCTTAATAACCTTAGTGTATAGGAATCCTGGCTCGGCGGTGAATCTAATGCCAGGATAGCTTCGAAAATTGACGGGGCTTTTGCGCTGTCATATACTGTGGTTCCTATGGATACTGCTAGCTGGATCTTAGTTGCGGACATACATACATAAAAAATATTATTTTTATTATCTTATTACATACGCTTCTAAGTTTCTCGAAGAATATGCTTCCTGTGGCCAAGCTTAGCATGTCAGGTAAGTGACCATAATTTAACCTAGACTAATTCCTACTATCTCACAAACGATAGGAATGGCGCATGTGGTCGTACCTATTCCGAACCCCTCGG
The DNA here is from genome assembly GCA_004794785.1 of Opisthorchis felineus. NCBI lineage: Eukaryota > Metazoa > Platyhelminthes > Trematoda > Opisthorchiida > Opisthorchiidae > Opisthorchis > Opisthorchis felineus. The sequence continues at coordinate 341,182 of SJOL01006356.1, read as the reverse complement.
GTGAAGTAACGATTTGACTGTACATTTTAACCAGAAGAAGCCGTGTATATATACTTATACTTTAAAGCACGTCGAGCTGTGTGGCGGGTAGATCCGGCTGGAATGACAAGCAACATCGGAAGTCGAATGAGAACTATCTTCCGCGAAAGACCTCGATTTCACGTGGTTGTCCGAGCGATCTTTGTGGACTGGATAAATTTACTTCATGGATCAAGCAGTTAGACCCACGGAACGCACCACCCACTAGACTCCCTAACTATTACGATCGGTGCGGCCAATGGCGAGTAGTTGGCCGGTTAGAGGAAACCAGCCTTCTGTTGTCGGTCGATTGCCGGGTCAAAACTGGGCAAGGATGCATACGGTACTGAGCATTGCAGCCTGAAAACGGAAAGGCACAGTCTGGCTTTCGCTTTTATGCACCCTTTAAGTCCGTCGATGAATATGAGTGCACAGCGTTGCAGGAAGTCCTCGAATGAACACTCCGAAGCTTGAGTTTGTGTAAGGTCACCGGGTGCCGCACTTAAATCAAGTATCAGTCCACTACCAGCCTCTGACAGGTTGACGCACTGTCGCGTCTCATTGATTCAAGCAGACCGGAACCGAATGTGAACCGCTTAGTATCAGAAGCACTTTTCTGGTGACTGCTGATATGGTCCGCCAAGCTACTGACTAAGATCCTGTGCTGTAGCAGGTTACAAAGTAACACCGCAATCAATGGCCGCGTACCTTCCCACAAGATGAATTGCGACCCTACCTCAATCGGCGCGACATACTATCACTAGCCTATGGATGTCTTTTGTTTTCAGAACACGTTATCATTCCGAGCTCGAGACGCCTCAGTGGTTAGAGCGCGAGATTCGAGTTGGTTCACCAGGTGACACGGAAATCCAATCCGGCTAACAAATGCGCAGATCCTGTCCCCAGAACCGAGTGATGTGAGTCTGCAAGTGTTCTTGGACACCTTTGATCTCGGCTGAACTGTGGAAACTCCATCATCTACTTCGTTGGGGGTGCAGCTGGAGCACTACGACCGCGATGCCGAACAGACAGGACCCGGAAGCCAGTGAGGTCACTGCTGGGCGGAATCCTAGGCCAAAACCTCCTCACCGCTGACAATTAGGTGCTGAACCTGCCAATGAACTCAACTCGCACGTGGCTGGTCAGAAGATCGGACCGCTTTCCGATCCATAACTGTTAATTATCTATGGGACGACCACTGCTATACACGAAGTGAAAACGAGCACACAAATCTCCAGTTGCGACGCGAGTCCAATCACTCCGAGCGCAGAAGACGAGACCTGTGGAGGAAAATTTTTGCTGCCTCGACCAAGGGCAATTTACGGTGAGAGCAGACGCCATATGGATTGGTACATACAAATTTTGCCTGGCCAATAGGAAGCAAACGGGACGTTCTGGAAGAGTATCCAAGATGATGGAAGGTGGTGTGAAAATCGGACTTGAAGTTTTTAGAAACTAATCCAACAACAACTCAATGATTGAAGGGTTTTTGGGGAGACTGACATTCCCAGCATGCGCCAAGGTGTGAGCTCTGATTGGTTGAAAATGCGAACCCAACGGTCAATCATACTACAACATCCGCTGAATAATGGTTACCAATGATGCGTCCAGAAGGCGTCGGAACTTCCAGAATGTTGTTGCTGCCTGCACTTTAAATGCGACACGCTGTACATGGGTTTTGACCTGGTTTTGGGGCGCTTACTACACCCTGTTTATCCTTGGTGGTTCTGCTAAAAATCGCTAGCTTGGAAAGATCAGACCGAGAGATCAGCTGAGGCACTGATGTCATTACGCTCCAAGACTGACCTGACATGAGGATTGAAAAGGATTCAGAATTTCCCTGGACATATTTGGGTAAATGCTCTTCTAGTGGGCCACCGAAGTCCGGCGCAAGCAGCAACCATCTTCCCCAAAAAGTCTTCCGTAGAATTCAGACCCGGTGACGACGATTTCTAAATTCCCTGAGAGTAGCTCTCTCATTAGATACCGCCAGTGCGACAAACTCCAAGTGGTTGGGGCCAACCAATGGAAAGCGCCCATTTGTCACAGTTTAAGGAGAAATTCCATAACGACCAGTCGTAGAGTGTATTGCTGGAAGCCTAAGGAGTTTCGACATCATCGCCGTTGTTGACAGCCATTCAAAGCTTCAGGTTATCCGCAAACATGAGGTTGGCAAGGCGGAGCCCGGACGGAAGATCACTTACATAACCCTCAGACAATCCTGACCTCAGCACCGATCCTTGGGGCACTCCACTACGCACAACCCATTCTGAATAAGCATCACTTACTCAAGCCACAAATAATCCGAATTTTAACTTTTCTGTCTACTCCGTGGGAGTTAGTTTTATTAAAAGCCCCTGATGTGGTACCCGATCGAATACCTTACTGAAGTCAACTGATACATCGGCCTGGCCACCACCGTCTACTGCTTCAGACTAGTTTTCCATAGTCAGCAAAAGACTAAACTCCCCCACAGTTTGAGCAAGATTACATCCATCTAATTATCCCCTATTTTATGGTAGCACTTACGTTGCCGATCCGGTTGGCAACGTTTGCGAACTGTGATTGACGTTCCTGAAAACTATTTCCACAGGGATCTTATTTCCTTTTCATTCCTTGGGGTTTAATAAGTTAATACATTAGAAAACCCTAAACAGGTAGACGATCAAATTAAGACGGCAAAAATTATGGTTTTTGTGAATATTGTTCGGTTCACTTAGTTTCAGGTATGCATACGTTGTACGAAATTCCCGTCATTTTACGGTAAGTTTTGACGCTAAAACATTAGTGAAATTTACTGCAGTAGGACTGCGCAACTCACTGACACATTTTCAATAGGTTGTGTCCACGCGAGCATCATATTTTTTTGTTCGACCGTGGTGCCTAATTTTACTATCAGTCCCACTCCTGTTCACTTTCAGCTACATGTTGCTTTGGGCATGAGACTGCTTATCCTCAGTTCGGTCAGGGTTTGACTGGAGTTTATTTCATTTCCGGCCCCGAATTTTGTCCGCCATGGATGCCCTGCAAGATATTTGTCTCCAGCTTGACAAAGGCACTGGAGCACCAACTTTACACAACCTGCTTCGTTTCACTGAAAACTGTGATAAAGAAAGCCTTAGGAATTTGTTCATAATTCTTCACCCTCGAATACGTCCGTTCTTTGCTGACTCGAGGTAGGTATTTTTACATTTGGTTTAATACATTCATTCTAGGAACAACAGGAGTGACCTCATTGAGCTAGTTTATCGCATTTATGGGACATTCTTCAAAGACCAGGACCTGTTTGTTAGCCACATGGCTTGCATTCAACTATTTGAGGATTTGAGTTCACTTATGTTTTCTCTTTCCTCTGGCGAAACCGAACGTCCGTGGTCAAAACTTTCAGAGGAATGTTGCCTATCTATTTCTACTTTTGTTGGCGACCTATTCCTGTGTATCACATCCAAGTAAATTGTCACCGGTTTGTTTATTTATTCCGAAGTGCCGCAGTAAAATTGTATTCAACCAGACATCTACCTTTACTCAGTCATATTTGTTCGACTCTTTTGGAAATGGCTGAGTTCTCCAGTTGGCGCGCTGTCCGCATCCAAGCTCTATTTGCTTTGCAACATCTGGTTCGTCCTGGTCCAACATTATGTGCACATCCAAAAAACTGTCAACTCAGTCGGCTTGTGCCTTCGAGAATTGCACAGTTGCTGCCCGGAATCTCCCAAGGTCTCTTTCGCCTTATTACGGGTGATTTGAAGATAGGTTCCAGTGTGAAAGAAGTGGGTTCTTTATGACATGGTTACGTTACTCTTTCTAGGCAGCGTTACAAACGTGGGCTGTTGTGTTCGCGGTTGTTTTCGGTTGCTTCTTGAAACCAAAGAACAAAAACTCAGGTTAGTGAGACAGTACATCACACAAAATTTCCGATTCGATTTGAAGGGTTACCCGCAATATGAGAGGTACTTTTTAAAGGTCACTGTGATGGGTGCAATGAATTCAACAGTGGTCGTTTCTGTTAACAGTTAATCCAGTTGTTGTGACAGCCCTTTTTAAGGTTTGCTGAACGCAGGGCTTTGCTTCTGCAGGTTAATGTGCTTCTTCGGTACAGCTCACATATTTACCGCAGCAGCTGACCGATACGTATTAAACCCGTTCGATGAGAGGTGGCCAACCCTTGACCTGGCAGAGGGCTACGAAAGAGATTACGAAACGTTTGGGTGCTGTCGGTGTTACTAGCCTTCCAGAATGAGGACCGCGTTATCCCCACTGCGCCTGGTTAGAGACTCTGCAAGATATGGCTCCTAATAGATGTCAGTGGCGTTCTTGTTGTCAGTTTGTATCCTGAATGATTGTCTGGAGGTGTAGGCACCTCGAAATGATTTTCGTATGCTAGGCATTGAGTCCCCTCCCCTCCCACTTTTATTATTTTCTTTACAATAAGGCTTTCAAATAAATCATGGTTGTACGGCAGCGAAGCATCAGTGTTGAACACTGATGTCATGCTGCCGATGATGATGACGAAACCTCTTCGATGTATTTACTCGCCTTCCAACGCTTGAATTTTACAATAACTGGCTCAGAGGGGGTTCATAACCACCATATAACCGCTATGTTATCTCTACTTATCTCAGTTTTCTGTTCGAGCAACGCATTGGACCAGGCCGTAAATAGTCCCCTCGCCACTCCAGAAATAATTTAACCTGACCATTTTCAACTGTTTACCACGCCGTTATCCTACGGCGTGATTTCCGCTTTTCCGTTGTGAAGCATTTTTCCATTTGTGGACTTGCTTGTTATTCGGATAATCTCATTTCTAGTGCCGTCCAATGATTTTTATACACTCTATGGCTTTTTTTGACAATCGGATGCATATGATGTTCTGAGCACACCGAACTAGTCAGACAATTATGCCACCTACTTCGCTTCGCAGGGCCATGCACCGGGCGGAAACTTCTCAAAGACAAACGGATTATAAGATGGCCACTAAGTTCTGTTGCTTTGGTAGCTGTCATATTTCTAGGCAGACACCTCGGTACACATCACTGCTTATAGACTCTGACAAACATGGACGGTTACGCTTTCAGTTATTATTCTACAACGGATCGTTCGAGGTCATTGCGCAGCTATCTCAATCTTCATTTTTTCACAATACAGTAATCCCCTGTTCTTACTTTACGCTGAAACCGTTAGGTTGTTGTCTTTCTTCTTACCGCTATCACTGGTTACTTATAACTATCGGAAGTGCCATACCCTTGGTACCCGATTCATAACTGAAAAAATGTTGCAAATGCCATCGTGCCTTGAGAACTATCAGCTTGGGTGATTGGAACACGGTTTGTGGAGCTGTCTTAAGTTGTTTTGAATTCCACTTCCACACAATTGTCTGCAACCGCTAACATCGTTTATGCTAGGTTTGGATTATTACAACGGGATCGTTTTAGTGTGCACGTACGTGTTTGCCTTAGCTACTTTTTTTTGAGATTTACATCTAATTTCTTCTGGTATGGGGGCGCTGTTAGGCGAAGGGTGACGGGGATTTTGCAAACCAGTGGCCGACCTCGGCAAACAGATCAACATCTCATAGTCGATGGTTTTTCGGACCACCAAATCTTGGTACTGGTATTAGATGAGTAATGTTTTTGAGGGTACCGCGTGAGTATGTTCCAAATGACTGAACCTAGCAACTGCGGTGCATCACCGACAGCACCTACACTGGTCTGTGCTTCTTGGACTCTGTGCATAAATTCCATTTCATCAGGCATGGTGGATCCGCTACAATCCCGACAGGCCGCGTATTCCACACCGTAGCTGTTTTCCGCTTCCGTAGTCCATCAGCGAAACTAGGACGTGTGAAGAAGTTATCTCTAATAATTTTTCTCCATATAAATCAGCCCCCGTGCCAATCGACAGTGTCCTGTCCTTGCATAATAGCTCTTTAAAAGACCCAACCTATCCATACGTATTTTGTTTGACTGTAAGCGAAATGGCTTCCGCATTTTAGATACATTTTTGGCACATAGTGCACGGTCACGTGTGATTCTTCATTGACATTAACTGCTCATGAACCACTTTCTGACAGCTTGCACCAAGAGCTTCACATGAATGGATCCGTAATTTCCACGCGCGTCTACTTGCCTTGTTGTTGAGGCGTCTTGAACTCACAAATACGACTTCATCTCACTGTGCTGCTGCATCCCTTCTGTCCTGATGGTAGCAAGCCAGGGAACCATTGTTTTCCAAACGGATTGGCCATCTAATTCTACACTCTTTGAGATGTGTCGATTGTCAGTGGCCTGTGACAGACGAATTACTCTCTCCACTCCATCGAAAATGCGGCCAGCGAGGCCTGTCATCTCAGCGCTACAGGTCAGCTTGGGTTGAAGAAGCACGAATACCCTACAATCTCTGCATTTTATGGCAAGTGCAATGCGGTTTAGCGAATGATGGCGATGTTCGCCGGCACGAAGAATCCGGCGAATGTGTTTATGGTCATAATCGACCCCATGGTCGTCTTTTTATCGAAAAATTCTCGAGATGGTGCTGTCTGAACGGAATAGTCGATTTACGTCGTTTTTATATGGATGAAAACAACAACAACAGCATAAAAGGATAACGTGATATCCAAAATTGGACAGGAGTCAGAGTGCTTGTGATTTTTCGGCCGCTTGGTTCTAACGTTAAATGATCGGCTGTTGGACCTTACTCAGGCGCGCTGTTCATGTTGGCGTCTCTCGGAGTACTAATATTTCATAACACCATAAGCAATCGTTTATCTCCTCTGAACGTTTAGCAAGGGATACTGGGAGACGTCTCGGACACTACTCAGGTTGGCGGTCACCCGGCTGTTGATATTTCAGAACACCACAGTTTGTCGTTTGGTCTGCCTTGGTAACCGTGCCACGACCGATTATCAAATACTACCATAGGGATAGAGCCCGCAGTCTGCTTGTACTAGCCACACGCGTGAATCATTAAGGCTCGTTACTCACCTACTTGGCCGATTTTTGGGACTAGTATTGGGCGTCATTTCTACGTTTTCCATTTCGAAGGAAATGCAGTACGGTTAGTTTGTGGTCTGTTCGGCATGCTTGGCAATTGGCTTGCAAGCCAGTAAGTCAACCAATAAACGCACCCGGACTACCAATACTCCGGCATAATGCAATACTGTGCTCTGTATCAGACAGCAACCGCAGTGCCGAATTCACGGGCGATGGGTGCATAGAAAGCTGAAATGAATAGGCATTGATGGCCATAGTTTTCTCCAGTTAGGTTAGACGCCGTAGGAACCCTCTTATGTGTTCCCCAACATTCCTAACCCCTGATTTTTATTGTACCTACCGTGTATTGTGTAATTTTACCAAGCCTCTCACTATGTATTCACTTTCCTGATTTTTGAAAGCCGTAGGAGGATCCGATACTGGACTATTTTCCTCCGAATGGTACGAGCAATCTCGTTCACGCATCCATCAACTTGTCTCTCTTACTCTGGACAATCTACTTCATGTGCAACTTGAACTCAACTTTGATGAAAACTACCGGCTTTCTGTTGCTTTGGTCAACTGGCTATCCGCCATGTTATTCCAGTGTCCCGCGCTTCTGTCACTTTCTCCTCTACGGGATACAGTCGTTGCAGGGCTTATCACGATCGCTGCTCAGACAAATACCATTGATGATTCCCTCCCAAATGATCCTTCCATTCGGACTAGTTTGACAGCTTTGCAAGTTTTGGAAAAATTTGTACAATCTGAAGAACCAGACGAAGTCCCGTTGATTCATCTCTCTCTTCCAAAATCAGTGACTGGTAGTCGATTGATACGAAACATTGCATCGCAGGCCTTGTGCAACCACATAAACTCATTCGCCGGGCTTTCATCTCACGTCGTCGGTAGGTTTAGAATGATGCCTAATTTCACTGTGTCTTGACTGAATTTGAAGAGATCGCGACAACTTCGTTTGGCTGTTTTTAGTAGGGTGCCCTCCTAAACTGTGAAGCAAGCCTTGGGTTTCCTTTTTTATCTTCCTAGCTAGCCTGTTCTGAAAAACTCCTTTATGGTTGTGTCATCCTTGTTGGAAATCACCGGCAGTGCGTATCTGACCAAATCGGACTGTGTCTCGTACCAATAACCTTCCAAATAGTAGTCGGATACTTTAAGTTCAAGCTACTGGTCATCATTGCAGCACAGTTTTCATCCTTGTACAACATATTATTGGTCCTCATCTTTAAATGAGCCATGACTTATGTGCACGTACGAGCGAAAAGTCGCAGGGAAAGCAATATGTGGCTGCCCCCTGAAGCCTCTGTTCGCATGGATCACACAGTAGGCAGTGTACAAAGAAGAACGCTTTTGTGGACTCATTAGTATGGCGACCTCTTGGGAGGAATTGTGTTATTTAGGTTTGAGTTAAGATATTTCAATCCAATTTGATGTGATCCAGTCCAGATGGAATGCGTGTTGATAATACTGATGAAATGGCTGCAAAGTGCTCTGCATAGGCTGACTTCACTTTGTGTGACGAAATTTGAACCCAAGGTTTTATGATATCCCAGCCACCATTTGGAAGAATTTAGGAGCTTCCACGTCAGCGGTTTCTTCGTTCAGCTGTAACACACTTTCGGTGCCTAGCTGCCATGCCACCCGAAGGAAGCACGAGGGCTGGGATACTGCCAGGTCGCCCAAGCCTAGACAGGGGAAGTCGAGATACAGAGGTCGGGTTCGAACCACGGGCCTTCCGGTCAGTCAATTCGCGCTCTGACCACTGAGCCATCTCGCTCCAAGGTCAAATTGACCAAACAGAAATAGTTTGTGTGCATTTTACCCGGATTTCTTATGTTGAGCACAAATCATTCCCTGTAATGTTTTCGTCCTTTCTTAACGTATTTTTTACATTTCCGCGGAGGGTGCTAAAACTTTTGTATGACCACCTCTAATCGTCCATGGTTATATCTTGTATTCTGCTGTCACTTCACTAGTAAGTGCTTCCACTGCTTTTTATTCTTCCCTTGTCCAACTTATAAGCGGATTTCTCTCGTCTTTAAACAGATGAAAAACAACTACAGAAGCGGTTGCGCACCATTTCGGGTTATTTAAATGTTATGGGTAAGTCTGATTGATTCTCTTCTCGCGTTGCATTGATACAGTCTGTCCGAGTTCTCATCTAGTTGCTCACTTTCAATCCATTTGATCAGCCTTATTTCCTTTGTTGCCCCGTAAGATCAGGGACGTGGTGGGCCATTCATTTTCATTACCATGTTTAGTCTTCCGCTTAAGAGATCAATAACATTTGGTCAGGGACCATCTCTTCCGAACTTTGCTGGGATATGCGGTCAGAGTGTCAGTGATGTTTGAGGATACAGATTGCCCGGGTGACCTGCTTGGTTGTTGGTCCGTTCGCCGTGCTTGGCAGTTAGATTGCAAACGCTTCATCGTCAGTCGAGGTGACGCCATCAACCACGACGATTTGACGTTATCGGTGATGCCACCCTGGTTTACGATGAAACTTCTGCAATCCAACTACCAAGGTCGGTGAACAGATCAACAACCAAGCGTATAGACTGTCTAAGCAATAGAATGGCTTGAAACTGGTCGGAACCATTGGGACGTGTGGTGCAGTAAGCAGTACGGAAGCGAGTCCTGTTCGGGCAGTTTTTGTTGTTATCTACAGATTTTGGAAAATACTCCAGCGGATTGCTTATCGTAGACTACGTTGTCGTGGGTAATTAAACAAATCACGAATAGTTTTTATTCAGCTTCATAATTCGTCTGAAATTCTGGAAAGTTAACGTCCCGTGTCGTGTGGCAGTGACACCTGAGTTAGGAGTTCCTTACTTGTCAGTTCCGTAGCCCTCATTAGCTATCTTTCAAGATGTAACCTGAAGATAGGTGTTACGAGCCTTCAGAATTCCGGTAATCTCCTTTGTAGTGACCTCATCCGTGGACTAAGTTCTCCAACACGACCATTACTCATTCACAGTAACAGTAGGGGCCGCGCTTGTCATTTCAACTTAAGCTCCGGAGATGAACACCTGTTCGATTTTTTAAAAATATTTTTCTCATGTGCAATGAAAACAGTCCATTTTGGGAATCGCAGTTTGCTAATTACAGCCGTCAGCAAAACATGCATGCCTTTTGAAATCCTTTATTCCGACGGATTTCTCATCATTAGTGTTCACCCCATGTGTTTCTTTACAGATGTCGAAGGTCTTTCCATACTTACCTACCGTCGAGAGTCGTTCCATCGCCTATGCACAAGCCTTGCTGAACTTTTGCGTTTTAGCACAAATTCTGTGGAACTGTTGCACGACTGTTCCCCTCAGAGTTCCTCCAGTCAGTCAGGTGAGTGTTATGGTTGAACTACTTTGGATTTTGCCTCTATTTTAACGACTGCTAATCTTTATTATGTTTTTGTGGTTGTGACGTGCGCGTGGTTACTCCTGCTTATTTCATGGTCTCGACGTTTCTCACTGGGCAATATCAGTCGGCATCTTGATCACTGGTGCTAGCTAGGCTTCCCATTACCTAGTTACGGGGGAATACATAAATCTTTCACAAGCCGACGTCCATAAATTGCAATCACCGCGTTTTTTATGAAACTGTCCTCTGCTGGGTGCAAACTTTCACCTGCCTAATGTTCTGATGGTTGAGCTAGCGGCTACCTGACAACAGTTACAGGGACGTTCAAGACCCAACTTATAAGTATAGCGATAACAATGTCAGAACTTAAACTGAATGAGGCCGTCAGAAAGCCTCTGTTTCGACTAACTTTGCCTATTCGCTTAACTTATGGTAATCTTTAGGTCATTTTTTCAGTACCATTCAGCTTGCTCAGCCTCTGGTCGATGACATTTTACAATGAATATGTGTACGATAAGTAATCCATTTAGGCTCTTTTTCTATCTTTTACACTGTGCTCGGGACCTGATAGCAGTCTGTTCGAGGTTCCCGCGGTTGGGCTTTCATGAAGATTGCTTTTCTATGCTCGCTAGTAAATTGTCTGTTTCATCGAAATGTGTGTAGTCATAAAGCAGTCTTTCTCATTATTTGAAACGAGTAGAATTTCTTACAACATTCCTTTAAGTTGAGGGACTTAGATACTTTATATTTGCGTGTCTCATCGGATTTTAACCAATGGCATCACCATCAGTAAGTGAGTCGAATGTGTGTATGTTCACCGTGAGCTCATGATTGATCACATCAAAAATCCACATTCCTCTTGGAAGGAGGTGCTTAAGTGGAGACTGTACAGTGAACGAGCACACAGTAACTTTTGACGTTAGTAAACTATACCTTGTGTTGCGTTGATTCACATTCTGGGTTCTGTTGATAACACTGGCTGACCCGAAGTATTCTGCAAGGCCTTCTGTTGTGACCGCCACTTGTCTTTGGTCTACTGTTCCGCCCGCTGTGTTATGTCAGAGGGCTCTGTTGCTTCAGATAGCACGCACTTGGGCAAGGTGAGTTCGTTACAGCTGTATTTATAGATCAAGTCACGCCAGTATCCACAGAGTCACGCTCAAATATTTGTGATGGATCAATGGATGCCACAAACGTCAACTGATCCCTAGTTTTGGAATCTGGTGGTATCTTCTTCAGGTCCTTAACCGCAGTCGTCCAATCAACTTGATACTCGTCTATCTCGAACAGCCCACCTCCGGATACTCTTCCTTGAGGATGCTATTCACCCGACTGCAGCTTCGATTTGGCCTATGAAAGTCCGAAGGACTACTGTTGCTTGCCAGTCCATTTCCTAGGCATGGAGGATGTAGGCGTGTAGTCTGTTTGAGGTGGATCTTGATGTACGTCCGGTTTGAGGTATCTCAGTTTTGTCCGGTGTTGCCTGGGACCTGAGAACCCTGGTAGTTCCACTGTAGTGCGGCAATCTACTGCCTGGAGTTCGTTCGGATTGCGCACTCATATACGGAATCGTAATCGAACATCATACCGTACGGTTCTGCGCCTGCACGGTATTTTCTTGGTATCCACCGTAGTTTCCGTTCGCAATCATCTCGAACACCGTCTCCGCAGAACTACTATGATATCTCTATTGTCGGTTTCTCACCCATGGCTTCCTGTAGGGACCGCATGTTACTAGTCGTGAGAAGCTCTGTCTGGCAATCGGAACGCAAATTAAAGGGTTAAGCTCACAAGTGAATCGTCGCTGGTTGTCGGCAAACTACCTCAGAACGGAATGAATCAAGAGGACTACCTGTATCTGATGGGGTAGCCACTGCGTCATGTGCGCTTTGTTTGACCTCCGGTTCAGCTGAAACTAGAGATCACAAATTTGTCAGGATGTTATGTTCCCGTGCACGTATTACTGGCATCTGTCATACGCGTCTGTGGTCGTTCTATTGCAAACGGCATCGAGGGGTTACCCTGAGCCGAAACTCGGCGATTCATTCCAGGCCTAGGAAATCAGAGCCCGTATATTCGGTGGGACAGCAATCACGATTAAATTCGACCCCACTGAATGTTACAAAGCAGTTCAGTCTGCTGGTCAGCTTCAGTTTCCAACCGGGTGCATTACGAACTGCTGATTTTGCTGTTTAATTCACTGGCCATTCCCATTTCGTTTCAAAATCAGAACGAGGTCACAAAGTGGACCAAATTGGAGAGGGGTTGTACCTTTGGTGCACGTGATGACGAATCTGCTTTGAACAGACGAATTCATCTTGGTTTTGGTTCCCACGGTCTCTGAGCGCGATCTTTATCGAGCCAATATTTACTCCATATTTACTCAATATTCGTCTTTAAAGTTGTCTTCGCAGCGTTCTTTGTGACCTTTTAGATTGCGCCTCTTGCACCTGTGTTTCCTCTAGGGACAGTGATGCGAGAAATGCTAGTCGCCAAAAAACCCACGGGAGTTGCTCGGAGTCCCTTCCGAATCCGGCTATCCATTGGAGGCTGATCTCTTCACCATATCATGTTGAGAAATTTGGGAGGGTTCAATCATTGCCACATCTCTAACTGAGCACACTCGCTTTGCATCGTGTCTTTGTACGTCTTAAACCGACTCCGAAAGTTTTTCCACAATTAGATTCGCACTTAAATTTAACAGCATCTGTGGGAGAGGACTCAGATTCATCTGCCTTTGTCGTATTCACCGACATGTTGCTTGTTGAGGTTTCAGTGAGTTTCATGTGAACTAATGCTAACTGCTTCTGGTTCATGCGTCAAAATTTTCAGGAAATCCGACTGTTTGGTAACGGTCAAGTGCTCCTCTGAACCAGTTCGCAATCCTCATCGTCTTGGACTTGAACATGGCGATTCTCAGACAGGTTGTCGAATGGCAACGATAATAACAGTAGTAACAGTAACAATAACAGTCTTATTTCACAATACTTGAGGGCTCTCAAGTAGTCAGAATTCCTGAAAAATTTCCGTGCTTGGGCTAAACTGATCCATATTCATCATGTGCATTTGTAATGAATGGCCGCGTATCGCAGCGGTAAACGACGAAAAGGACACACTTAAACCTTTTACGTCCAGACAGAGTCACATAGACGAACAAATGCCTAGTAAGTTGCTTTTCAGACCTAACCACATTCTCTCTTATAGTTTTTTTCTGCTACTGTCTTAGAAGTCTGAAGTTGTCGTACTGACGTTGATATAATGTGTTCATGTTGCCACGACCACAGGTGACTTTTCATAAATTTTAGTCACTCTTATGACCATGACTCGGATACCTGCTCGGTCTGGGAGCTCAACAGGGACCTACAGACGTAAATCCGAGGAAGAGCCTTCATTCTGTTTGTTTCCAGAATATTACTTGTGAACCTGCTGGGGCACGATTTACCACAACGCTTTGGGGATGCCAACACCACAAAAAACATTCGTCAACCATTAACAGTGCATTTGACAGCCGTCTCTGGCCCGGTACGACGCAGGCGGACCATATCAGCTGTTACTCAGAGAACACCAGCGGTTTTTGAAGTAAAACGGCAGCGACTACATCAATTCATGTTTACAGCCTCTTTGCCTCAGTCTGTTCTAGGTTGATGGTGGACTGCTATTTGATCCTGAAGTCGTATCCGAGGAGCAGAGTATTCCCTCTGGAGGCGGTTAGCGCTGTTAACCAGACTTTCCTTTTTTGATCGGAACAAATCAAGGAGCAGCTTCTGATCGGTCAGTGCAGTAAACTGATGCTTATGAAGCATTTTATGAGGCTTCCTAACGGAAAAGACAATCGTCACAGTTTTGTTGTTGATTTAGTTGTTAAATCCCTGTTGTCAACCAGCGAGTATCCGTCCTGATGTCGGACCGATAACCAGCTCGTTCTTTTGACAAATTACATGGGATGCAAACTTGTCCGTTGCAGTGCCAAATTGTATGTTGCAAGCCAATTTGGTTGTGGGATCCTTTGAAGTTTTTGTTGGCTCCGAGGTCGTAATGACTCTTAATGGCTATCTGTTTCCAGCTCCGACTTGCACCGACCAGCTCTTTGACCTAGCGTCTGATGCAGTTCCCACGGCGGATGCAAAATCAAAGGCTCCAAGGACATCTGCATAATCAATTCCTTCTGTTTAGAACATAGGATTAATCATTTACAACAGATATTAGGTGGTGTTGAAAACCTGCCAAACTTTGGTGTATGAAAATCAGTGGGCATATTCAACTCGCTTCCGCTTCCGAGTAATGAGCTTATTTATCAGAAAGCCATGATCAATTGGTTCACAACACGGCCGGGAGATCGCAATTTTCAGGGGCTGGGTAAAATGGTTCAGGTTCGCGTATACACCACTGCCATGTGAACAGTATTTATTCTGTTCCGACACGATTGCCTTGTGTTGGGCCACGTTAATGATCTGTACTGAATGGTGGTTCAACTCTCATTAGAGCTCGTCATTGGATCGTCCTCCACTGTAACTGGGTTGATAAAGCCTGCAACTCCTCTTCAGTGGAGCAAATTGAGTTTTTTTATTCAAAATCTTATCTAAAATCAAACTCTCGGGTTGTCAGTATGATTTGGTATCACAGTTTCCCCCACTTTTAGGGTATCGTAATATTCGAAGCACATTTTTATCTGTTGGCGAGGTCTCTTGATGGATAGTGTGCTCGATCCACTGTAGCTGTCGGACTTTGCAAGTGCGACTGTCGCTACGTGCTGGATGTTTTTTTTCCAATTTTTTTTCAGAAAGACTGTTCAGCATGGAGTTCTGAGTTGAATAAGGCGGACATTCTACAAGTGTTTGCAATTTTCCATCTCGTGACAGAAGTAATCAAAGTGTTCGATGATTCTTTGTTTCTGGCTGTATAACGAAGCCTACAACTTGGCTGTTTCACATTCTTTCATTATATATTTTTTCTTCTATAAAAGTGTCCGGTCGCACAAACGCTAACCGACCCGTCAGCTTGTTTCCCAAGTCTTTCGAGCTGTTCCACGATTCGAAGACGCTGGAGCTAGTCCAGTTAGTGGCTGGTCGGATTGCTGCCCAAGGTAAGTCTAAACTTCTCGTTTGAACGGATCGTTTGTTGCATAATGTGAAATGGATAAGTGATAAAGAGTTTAGTCCTTTTCACCCAAACTTTCGGTCATCTAGAAATACGTACTCTTTGTGCTTTCGTGTCCTGTATAGAAAGGAGGCTCGTTTGGTTGGTTGGCTGCTGCAGTGTCAGGTCGGTGCAAACAATCCGATCGGCAAATGTGATGCGGCTTTTTAGTCGTGCACTCACAATGCCCTCTAAGTTTGTCAGATGTCACTTTGTAGCGATAGCCGACAAGTGCTTCATGGTGCGACCAAAAGGACCTTGGTTAGAATCCATCTTTTTTTGCTCTTGTCTGGGCTTTGGCCGTCCGATAGCATCTCTACTCTCCTTTGAGTCGCGTGGTTGCTATGCGTCGATTTAATTCCCTTAACAGCTGACAATTCATCTGTTGTCTTCAAGGGCCCCAGAAATTTCATTCATTCCATCTGCTTCTCCGTAGTATGTAGTTCACACCTTATTCATCCCCACCTTTGAAGCGTCATCTCTTGCTGTCATGAAGTGTGCGATATTTCGATTAACTCTGTATTCCCCGGAGCTCATCCGTATAAAATCGAGAAACGCGATTTTCATACCCTCTATTTTTGCACTGGATGTTTGTTTCATGAAGATGTATTTGGGGACCCATGTGTTGCTATTTTTGGCCAGTCAGCTTTGTGACTTCTGTGGTACAACATCATTCTTTCGATTTTTTTGCACTAGAGGACGCTTTGGACCTGTTCGTTGATACTTGTCGTGATGTGATGACACTTACTGGTGAAATTCATCGAAATCCGTGTCTTCTACTTATCACCGCCGGTTTGTTCGGTTACGTGCAAAACGGTAAGTTTGTGCGTTCACTGTTCACGTTACCGTAGTAATAGTCGACTTATTTGTAAAACCTCTGCTTTGGGATCCGTATTTGGTCCTCCCTCCTTAGTGGTTCCGTCACTGAAACTGTTCAGTGTCCTGTCTACTCAAGCACCAAATCGACATAGGTTTTTTTGCTCCTATGTATAAGATATATATATATAT